>JASVEL010002081.1:0-304086 GCA_032618575.1 Nicotiana noctiflora | reverse complement strand
GAAGGTGTTGGAACAGGACTCTATCTAATGGAAAAAGGTTTTTCAGCTAGTATTTGGTGATTGTGGCCAGTTGTTGTGATTAGAGACTATCGTCTCGAGTGATTGGGTTGTTGATACATCATATGATCTCACCCGGAGTAGTGAATATGGGTTATTGCAATGGATTCGAGTGTATCCTGAGTATATGCATGAGATTTGCATTTGGCATATGATTTCAGAAAGTACAATGTGGTTTATGGTTAAGATGGTCTGTGAGATTTCAGCTATATGGTGTTTTCGGACTTATGTGAGATAAGGGTGACGTATGACCGCCCTAATATATGCTTGGTAAGGTCATTCAGCTATTGGGTTGCTTCTAGTACAACTCTGAGTACGCTCGAGGACGAGCGATTGTATAAGTTGGGGAGAATGTAACGACCCGGCCCGTCGTCACGAGAATTACCACCCCGTTATGTTGTGAATGCATGTTTTATGCTTTTATATCAGTGTTAGGGTCTATCGGGTGATTTAGGAGTGATTTGGATTGAAAATGAGGCATATAGCCTTTTTGAAGGAGACTTGAATAAGGAAAGTCAACCCGGAGTTGACTATTTGGTTAGAGGGCTCGGAATCGGATTCTGATGATTCGGTTAGTTCCGGGAGGTGATTTGTGACTTAGGGGAGCGATCGGAATTTTATTTGGAGACCCGGTGTAGAAATAGGCTTGAATTGGCTAAGGTTGAATTTTGGCGAAATCCGAACGGTAGGTGAGATTTTGATCCGGGGGTCGGAATGGGATTCCGACAGTGGCAGTAGCTTCGTTAGGTGATTTTGGATATGCCTGCAAATTTTCAGGTCATTCGGACATCGTTTGATCGGGTTTTGGATTGAATGTTAGTTTTGAAAGTTTTGAATAAACATAAGCTTGAATCTGTGTGTAATTGATGATTTTGATGTTTAGGATGGTGTTTTTATGATTGGAACAAGTCCGTATCGTGTTTCGGAGTATGTTGGTGGTTTTCGTTGGGGTCCGGGGGGCCTCGGGGTGAATCCGGACCATCATCCGGCACTTTGGAACAAGGAATGGTCTGCTGTAAATTGCAGACCACTGGGCACCAGTTAAGCCTTCGCGTTCGCGAGGGCTAGGCCCGCGTTCGCGTAGGCTGAGGGGAAATGGTTATCGCGTTCGCGAGGGAGGTAACGCATTCGCGTATTGGAAAGGTTGGGAAGCATCGCGAACGCGTGGGCAAAGGTCGCGTTCGCGTATGAGAGTGTTGGAACGCATCGCGTTCGCGTGGGTCTAGGCCGCGATCGCGAAGAAGGAGTTGGCGAGGCCACGCGTTCGCGTGGGAATTTGTCGCGTTCGCGTAGAGTAACTGGAAGCCAAGCACCGCGAACGCGTGGAGACCATCGCGAACGCGTAGAGCAAATTGCTCTGGCAGTGAGTTTAATTACAGAACATTTCACATACGGGTTCATTAACCCAAAACTCCATTTTTGAGTTCCAAGAGGAGAAATTGACGGGAGATTGCTGGGAAATCATCGGGGTTTCGTTGGAGGTAAGTTTTGTGGCTTAATTACATCATTTTAACATGAAATCCTTGGTTAATTCTCTCGTAAATGGGAGATTAAATGTGGGTTTGAGCCCTAAGCCTAAATTGAAGAAAAACACCGATTTGAGTGGGCAAACGGAGTCCGATTTTGGTAAATTTTATATGTATGAACTCGTGGCGAGACGAGGGTTCCAGAAATGTGAATTTTGTAAATTTTCGGAATGTGGGCCCGGGGCTCGGGTTTTGACAACTTTGGGAATTTTGATGTAAATTGAGTTATTTCGAATGGGTTGTGTTTAATTAGCCATATTGATGTATTCTCATTGATTTTGAGCAGATTCGGCATTCAAGGTGATTGAATTGCGAGGCGAGCGCAAGGCGGATTAAGGCTTCGACCAGCTAGAGGTGAGTAATAGATGTGGGTGATGACCAGCGGGTTCGAAACCCCGGTATACCACTTTGTGACGCTGTATAGCGGCGAGACACGCACACTCTTGAGAGTGCGGGGTCGATCATGAATTGGAGACTATATATTAGTCCAACTTGTTGATACTGTATTATTGGCTATTCTAGAGCCGTCGAACCTCCTTCTCGGATGGTTGCATATATATATTGTGATAATGGCTACTCTTGAGCCGAGGAACCCCCTTCTTGGGCGGTTGATTATACATGTGGGCCGTGAGCCAGTTATTGGATCCCGCGAGGATCGTTATCATTGTCTTATCACATAGACATGCTAGTTTACTACTAGTCCGTAGCTATTTTTGTTATTATGCTAATTCCAATCTCTGGAACTTGATATTACTGTTTTCCAACTGAAAAATGATAAAAGAGTTTTCAAAAACTACTTTTGAGCTTGCGAGGCTGTATCTGCATATTAGCCGACTAGTAGTGGATCGGGCTGCGCGCCGCAGCGAGATATATATATGTTGTATCGGGCTGCACACCGCAGTAAATCTCTATGAGATGTGCTTGGGCTGTTGGAGCCCCTCCGGAGTTTGAACCCCCACAGTGAGCACGGGTACCCAAAAATTGGAGTCGAGCTACGCGCCGTAGTGGTCATATCATGCATTGCATTGTATTTAGCTACATCTGCTAGCTGTTATGCTATTTATTGGTATTTGTTGGTACAGGTACAGTGAAGATTGATTCTATGACAGGGTAGCTGATTATAGCCTTACATAGTGCTTTATTGCGGATTTCTTATCTGCGTTGTCTTACCCTTGTTTATTACCACTGAGTCTGGCAGTACTCATTTTACTCCCTGCACCTTGTGTGCAGATCCAGGTACCTCTCAGCAGTGATCCAGTAGCTGTGCGAGGCGACGTTTGTGGATATTCGAGGTAGTTGCAGAGTCCGCAGGACCCGACATCCCTTCCTACTGTCTTTTGATTTTGTATTGACATTTCTTTCCGCACTTGGTATTTTGTAAACCTTTATACACTCATGTTCAGTAGAGGCTCATGACTCTTGACCCTTCGGTCTATGGGAGTTAGTATATTTTGGGACTTGGTTTTCCCCTCTGTTGTAATATTGTTTCATATTTTGAGATGCTTAAATGGGCTAAAGAGAGCTTCTAGCTCCGTTGTTTATATTGATTGGTCAGGCTGGCTTAGCAATGTGCTTGGGCGCCATCACGACCAGATTTGGGGTCGTGACATTTATTGTGTGCAATTGTGTGAATTTACGTAGTATTTTTTGTCGTGTTTACATTTGGGTGTGCATGTTTAGTTGGTAATTTAATAAGAAAACAAATAAAAAATATGTCGCATTTTTTTTTGCAATCTTCGATCTTCTCTCCGAAAAATAGGAGTATATATATATATATATATATATATATATATATATATATATATATATATATATTTTCCGTTTATTTTATGCCTCACACAACTTACACTAAAGTCAGTTGTATGAGGCAAAAAATAAAAAATTTCGATACAACTGATGATTAGTTTGTATTCTCTTTTGGTAGCCATTTTTGGTAGTTACTGTTTTGATATCATTGCATGCCCGTTTCTTTATGGTACATATGCATCTTATGTTTAGATAATTTTTATGAGGTGTATGCTGGAGTAACTAATGCGGTTTTATTTTTTATTTTTGTTTGCCTTTTTTCCATGCGCCGAGGGTCGATTGGAAACAGCCTCTCTGCCCTCTCGGGTAGAGGTAAGGCCTGTCTACATATTACCCTCCCCAGACCCCACCTTGTGGGAATATACTGGGTTGTTGTTGTTGTTGTTGTTGTTGTTGTTGTGATTTTATTAGTATTTAGTGGCGTGATAGTCATTTATTAAAGAATTAATTAGCAAATTAATTTAATCAATGTAGGATTTTAATTTTAAGGCATTAGGAGTTAAAAAGAAAATAAAAGGAAAAGAAGAAACAAGAGAAAACGGATTGGGCCATCCTATTTTGAAATATCCAAGCCCAAATGCACAAAGGCTCGGCCCAAAACTTCTGCTAACCCAACAGACCCGCCTCGTTGCCCCTAAGCTGCTCCATTTCTCATTTTTAATCTGGACCGTCGATGATACTCCATCCAACGGTCCAGGATTAATCAATCAATTTACCCTACCAAATTTCCCACCCCCCAAACCTTGGTGTCATTTGATCCCGTTACACCCCCCTTTTCGTCTCTCATAGAGACAAAATCGAACCCTAGCCGCCTCATCCCTTCCCTTCGCCATAGACCGGCGGCAACAACGCCGGTGACCACAAAAATCACACCCCTGAACCACCCTAACTCCCCCTCTCCAAATCTACACTCCGTTAACCTCGAATCACCTTGGGCCGCCTCAAATATTAAATCGAGGAACAGAGCAAAACTCAAAGCTACCCCAATCGGCCCCAAATTCATACCAATCACTCCCCTGACCTCCCGTATACCCCGAATAACTTTAGTTCCCTTCGAATCTGACCAGGACTGTTCGAACCCCATTGAGCCCTCAAGAACACTAAAAATTAGAAGTTTGAAATATATCAAATTAATTGAGGTTTATGGTCCAGTAGAATTTAATTGAGGTGTTTTCAATTGAGAACACTTCAATTAAACTCCATTCGACCTCAAAATGATCGAGTCCGAGTTGGTCCAAGTCCGTGTTTGTTCCTGACTTTCAATCTTGAGGTATTTCTTCTTTTTTCTTCTATCTCTATTCATTTGTTTGTTAGTTTAGTTGTGTTTGTTATTTTAGCCTTTCGATTCCTTGCTAAATTCTCTGTTCCCCTCTTCAATGGACCTTTTATTTGGTCGATTCTTTCTGTTGTTTGTAATGAATTGTGCATTTAATTTGTTTTGAGGTTGCCTAGTAATTAATTCATATTTGTTTTATCCCCTGAGTCTGCCTGTTAAACCATGAATCACAGATTCGTAGGTCGATTATTTTTTATCGATTATACGTGTTATAGTCGACTAAACGAATGTCGTCGATTAATTTCATAGGTCTATCTGTTAGAACAGTGATTGACACTGTTAATATTGTTCCAAAACCACTGTTGAATTGAAGCCTGAATTGTTATGTTTTTTTTAGTTGGAGTTTGAATTGGATATAGCTGTTTCAATTTTAGTTTAGAAATTAAAAGCCAATAAAAAGGGCTCAAATGTGCTGCACATGGGATGGGGTAGTGGATTTTGCTTTACAGTAGGATAGCATCATTTTTTTAACTTCGGATGATTTTTAAATTAAAAAAAAAGCCATGCCAAGACAGTTTTCAGTGGGACTGGCAGTCTTAAAAATATCAGAACATGGGGGAGGGATTGAATTCTTAAGTGATTAAGTGCTCTTAAGAGCTGGAAGGGAGTCAATTGATGGCTATAAAATGGTTCAAATGTGCTGCACACATATAAAGGACCTTCAGAGATAGAGACACAGACTTTGACACACACAGACACTGATTTACAAAGAGATACATGAACACATTGAAAGAAAGAGAATCTAAGAGTAGTCAGAAATATACAAGCTTACTGTTTTACGAAACTTTTTTTTGAAGTTCTTTGGTTGATTTCTAAAGGATATTATGATGCATCTGAGTTAAAAAAAATGGATTGAATTAAGAGTTGTGGCATGTTGCTGTTGTCACTAACTTATTGCTCCTGATTCCATTAAGTTTCAAGCTGATTTTGGTATATTTTTCTTTCGCTCAGGTACACATTTATGTACTCTACATAAATGTAAAGATCTGTTGGACATCAAAAATGGAAATCTGAAGTTTGGAATTGCATTCATCTTGAATGGGATCCATAATATAGATTACTTGTTTAGTTGTTTTGTTTAGAGATTCTATTCATGTCACCATTCAAACCATAGACATGAAATCTCTGTATATAGAATTGGTATATTTCTACTTTCTTCTGCTGTTATGTTATGCGATTAATCTCCACGCTTTGTTTTCATCAATCTTATGGGTAAAAGTTTTCTTCCTCTGTTTCGTTTCCCTATTTTGCCTCCAAGATTACTAACTTGTGAATTAAGTGAATCCCTTTCAAATTGTACTAAGGAAGATGTTCAGCCCATTGCATCAGTTTATTTTGTGTCATTTACTGTTCGCAAATTAGCATTGTGGTCGCATATACGTTCGCGTAATATGACCATACACTACTAAAAATTAGAGCTATGGCAACACTTTTTATTGCTACGGTTTTGGATCCGTTGCTATAGGTGGTCTATTGTTACGGTTTTAACCGTTACTAGTAATTATTAGAACTATCGGAACACTTAGTAACTGAACCGTTGCCATAGTCTATAAACCGTTATTATAGATGCATATATGGCAACACTTTGTATAACCGTAACAATAAGTCAGTCTATGGGAACGGTTATCTCTATTGTATCGGTTATTAATTCCCTCTTTATTCCCACCCAAATTTTTAATACCCGCTAAAATATTGGGAGGAGACCGCCATCTAATTTTTTTTTCTTTTGTTTTATTCATGATATTTGGAAATAGACTAAACCCCTAAAATAGCTAATATATGTACATCGTCTCCTCCATAATTGCTCCTCCAAAATTGCTCCTCCATTACTCCCAAAATCACCTTCAAATCAGATTCAATTAGCGAAAATCCATCAACAATCATCAACAATCTCAACAATCGTCAACAATCGTCAAAAATCATTGCGCGCCTGATTCCACTATTGATTTAGAGAGACCAAGCTCAGCTTTTTAGGGCTTCTGTTCTTCTGCATATCGACAACAATCGTGTTCCTTCTGCCTGTAATTCGTTTTCCTTCAAAGAAACCTCATCAGCAAATCGAGTCGAGGACGCGCTAGGTTGCTGCTCTTCGTAATCTCCTTCTCGGGCGAACTCGGCTGAGAAATCGAGTGGTAAGCACCTTTCTTCTCTCTGTATTTACCAATTGTATGAATTTACTTCTCAATTTGAACTGCATGTTCTTGTTTTTGGTTGAATATATTGTGTTTTGAGTTTGAATATGTGACATGCAAGCTCTCTGCTCCTTGAATATTCCCTACATCTGTAATATCAAACAGCTAGAGGATAAAGTTTTTCTCGCTTCTGTAGTAGACTATTTGAGTTTGCAAGTGAAACTATAAAAAAAAAGAAAAAGAAACAGATGCTTATGTTTGTTTCTATCCTCTCGCTACTTGCTATTTCTGTGTTCGACTCCTATTTTTCTGCTTTCTTTTAGGCTCAAAAACCTCAACTCTGATGGTATATTGTTGTACTTGTTATTGTTACTTTTTGGATTTTCTAAGGTTTCAGTTTAATCTTAGTTGTGTTTATTTTCATTTTTTGTGCAGTATCGAGAGATTTTGTTGTAGACTGCCAATTCTTGTAAGTTTTTAGTCTTTCTTTAGTCCATATATTTATATTATTGTTGCTACTTGTGATTTGTTGATTAGTGTTGTTTCTCCTGTTCATTCTTCATTATTCTTTGTATATGCATAACTAGCCTTAAGATCAGTTCCTTCCTGCCATATATTGGGTTTCACTGTTTACTTTAGGTGTTGCACGATTTAGAGTAATTGCAAAAACACAAAGTGCCACTAATACAAGCATTCCTATATCAATAAAAATCTTCTTTAGACCTCTAAGAAATGTTTTATTGTCCACTGTATAGCCCTCACTCTTACCGGCCTCTACTAACTTCCTAAAGGAATTCTACAAAGGCCTTTTGAACATTACTTCTAACGAGTGAACTGGTAGCACTTCGATAGTAGTTCTTTCCCTGTTGAAACCGCTGCAATAAGCAGTTGATTGTATATCTAATGAGTGAACTGGTAGCACTTTGATAAGGTGAAAGTGAAACAATTACAAAATATAGATACAAGGAAGTAGGATGCGAAGTTTCATATATCAAAAATCTGCTCTACCGGAGAAATTGACATACATTGTAGTGCAGGTAATCTCAAGTTTAATTTTATGTTTTAAATTTTAATCATACATTGGAAGTTTGCTGGATTTAAGTATGCATATCATATGTATCTTGTATTTGTTCTAGTACATGGTTCTTATTTCAGTATGTATGTCGGTTTTGTTCTTTAGTCTTTTTTTTAATTTTTGGGTGAAAATAGTTGATTTCTGATGTTGTCATCGTACTTCTAGACGTTTACCTATCATAAAGACAAAAATGAGATATAATTTTTAGTTGGATCATGCTACATTGATCTTTGTGACAATCAGGCAAACAATAAATAAATCTATGGATTATAATTGGGTTGACTCCTTTAGAACTTGATTCATTGGCCCCAGCAGCATCCAAACGAGCTATATGCGCGCCTATTGAAATTTGTTCAGAGTTGCCTATAAACTTTGTAATTGGGTATACCAATTTATAGCCTAAAAAGGGAAAGTCAATTCTAAAGATATACCTTTGCTAGGATATTCTGGAAACGCATTCGATTTCACTACCTGAACCGTTGGATTTCAACTTGCAGTACTTTCCATCAGCTTCACAATTTCTACAAAATGGTTTGGACCAATGCAAATAAATTTGGGTGCGACTATATTCTGGTCGCCCAAAAAGTACCTCGTATGGAACATCGGAAATATTGTACATCATTCTACAAGAAGATGGTGTGATACTACTGTAAGATCCAAAGGCAAGGACGTCATAATGAGGACCTCTAAGGCAATTGATCCGATCAAAAGATGTTGAGTAGTTCTTGTTTGAGGAACAATTGAATAAAGTGAAGCCACCATATGAGCTCTAATCAAAAGTAAACATCGAAGAAGATGAGTCTATGTTTGAAATCTGCCTGGGAAGACACGAAGCATTGAGTTCTGACAAACTTATTGTCTATGACTTGTAATCAGTTGCCTGAACATAAACATTGGCTGATATTGGAATATCAATGTTCTTGCTAGATGCCTGCAATGGAAACTGGAGCATGAATTGAGTAACATTGTCTTTGGTACAAGATAATTCGAACAGACTTTAAGATTTGATCCTGAATTCAGTGCTCGTGCAACTGGAGAAGCTGCTTCTGCACAACAAAGTGCTATTCAACCAATCAATCGCCCATCCGCTGGCAATAGCAACCAAGGTTAGTCCATAGCAAATATGACACGTCTTCCCTTTCCTCTTCTTCTCCTCTTTTTTATGTTGCTTCTCACTGTGCCATTCCCTTTGGAATGAACTAGTAAGGTAAAAGTGTTACATAAATTGGAACAGTGAATACACTAGGGTGGGCATAATACCGACCGAACCGACAAAACCGGCCAAACCGTACATTTTGATTTTTCGGTTTTGATTTAATTGGTTTTTTTTGGTAGGTTCACAGTTTTAAAATTATTAATTTTTGATTTTTCGGTGCGGTTTACAGTTTTTGTATTTCAGTTTTCGGTGTGGTTTTCGGTTTTCGGCCGAGCCTTGATGATTGGTTGATTAGTATATATTTTTGGCAAGAGTCGACAATCAAGTAATGATGATTGGTATATTGCATAGCTAATATTGGTAAAGTTAATTACCTCTCATTCATTTGATTGGTGACGGAATGTTGTTTCCTTTTTGTTCTCGTTGTTGATAATAACATAAATACATTTAAGCTTGTAATAACAATTAACGACATATAAAGCATTCAATTATGTGATTAATTGTGACGACCCAAAGGGTCATCACTTATTTTATTAATCATTTCGAGATTCTGAGGCCTTGAAAACCTCATTCTATGTTGCCTCAATTTACGTGCATGATCCGGGCATGTGGCCGGAAAGTTTTTGTGATAGAAAATATGAATTCTATGAGAAATTTGGAGAAAAATGATATTAATATTGATATGGTTGACTTCGGTCAACATTTTTGGTAAACGGACCCGGACCCGAGATTGGATGGTCCCGAAAGGTCCGTAGGAAAATATGGGACTTGGACATGCGTCCGGAGTCTAATTCTGAGGCCTAGAGCTCAAGTTATGAATTTTTCTGTGAAATTGTTTTTGATGTAATTGTTAAAGGAAAATGAATTAATTGACCTTGGTATTGGGCTCGTATTTTGGTTCCGACGCCCGGTACAAGTCTTAAATATTATATATGTGCTTTCTGCAAAGTTTGGTGACATTTGGATGTCGTTTGATATGTTTTGGACCTTGAGTTCCAAGTTTGAAAGTTTTGAAAACCAAAAGTATGAAAATCATGAACTTGAGTATTTGATGAAAACGATGTGATATTTGCGATGTGATCGCACGAACAAGTTTGTAATGTGTTTTTGATGTTGTGTACATGTTTGGTTTGGAGCCCGGGGGCTCGGGTAAAGATTTGATAGGCCGTTGGATCAATTTCTGAATTTTTGCACTGCTGGTTTTTCACCCAGCTGTTGGCTTCGCAATTGCGAAGCATTTCTCGCAATTGCGAAGGTGACAAATCAAGGCAGGGTTCGCAAATGCGAACCCTTGATCGCAAATGCGAAGGGCGCCCAGGACTGTTTGGGTTCGCAAATGCGAACCGAACCTCGCAAATGCGAGGCCTTCAATGTTGAGTCTGGCTTCGCAAATGCGAAGGCCCTCAATCCAGCCTGGTTCGCAAATGCGAACAAATGTTCGCAAATGCGAAGGCCCCAGATTTGCCTTGGCTTCACAAATGCGAACAAAAGTTCGCAAATGCAAACTTCCCATCCTTAGCTTATTTTTCAAACTCCAGAATTTGGTCGGGTTTCGCAATTGCGAACCCATGTTCGCAAATGCGAACACAGAGACCTGTAAATCACGATTTCCAGCTTCATTCTTCACATTTCACAACCCAAAAACACCCATTGGCGATTCTTCACGAACTCCCTCTTCTTCAAAACAATTGTAAGTCACTTTTTACTTAATTCTTTCAATTCCTAACAACATTAAACATGTTTTTCAATAGAAATCAAAGGTTTTCATGGTAGAATTTCTTGTTTTTGGTAGAATATAGGGTTTTTCATGAATTAGGAAATTGGACCTCGAATTGAAGTCCAATTTTGAAACAAATCATATACTTGAACTCGTGGGGGGATGGGTAACGGGATTTTGGTCCGAACCCCGAGTTCCAACCATGTGGGTCCGGGGTCGAAATTCACTATTCCAGGCAGAATGTTGTAAAAGTTGTAATTGGCCTTATGAATTAGTTTGTTGAGTAGTATTGATGATATTAAATCAATTGTGTATAGATACGATTGGATTGGAGCCAAATTTGAAAGGAAAAGGCATTGCCACGGATTGAATTGTTCATAAACATTCGAGGTAAGTGTTTGTTCTATCCTAGCTTGAGGGAATAGGATTATGTGCTATGTGTTATGTGATCGAGTGCGGTGTATGGGCTGTGGTGACGAGTATCCATAGACTGGCGTCTAGTATGACCGTGAGTCATTGTTAATACTTATTGTGAGACATATTTGAAGATAAATTGTTGAACCTTTGCCGGGTTGTAGAATTGTTATTGTTCTCCCTTGTCGGGACTTGTTGTGAAGATGATTATTGATTGCCCTTGTTGGGACGGCTTATGATTTACTGTTTCATTCTCTGCCCTTAACTGTGATTGTTATTTGGGTGAGGAAGAGTGATAATGCACGAAGGGTGATGCCGTGCCTTGATTTATTGTTTATGCACGAAGGTTAATGCCGTGCCTTGATTTATTGTTTATGCACGAAGGTTAATGCCGTGCCTTGATTTATTGTTTATGCACGAAGGTTAATGTCGTGCTTTGATTTATTGTTTATGCACGAAGGTTAATTCCGTGCCTTGTTATTGATTATGCACGAAGGTTAATGCCGTGCCATGTTATTCATTATGCACGAAGGATCATGTCGTGCCTTGTTATTGCCTTGTTATTGAACCATGTACGAAGGATCATGCCGTACCATGGATGTGAGGATGAGAGTAAAATCACGAAGGGTGATGCCGTGCACTTTATTTGCTTATTTGGTGAGGATGAGAGTAAAAACACGAAGGGTGACGCCGTGCACTTTATTTGCTTTTTTGGTGAGGATGAGAGTAAAAGCACGTAGGGTGATGCCGTGCAACTACTTGCTATTCCTTGACTTGATATTAATTATTTTTCCATTATACTTTGCTTTCCTTGTGGACTTATTAACTGTTATTAATTGTTGAGTTTGCTTAATTGGTGAGGATGAGAGTAAAAGCACGAAGGGTGATGCCGTGCAACTACTTGCTATTCCTTGACTTGATATTAATTATTTTTCCATTATACTTTGTTTTCCTTGTGGACTTATTAACTGTTGTTAATTGTTGAGTTCTTTTGAGATATTCCTTATTGTGTTATTACTTGGTTATTTCTCGTTATTTTATTGTATCTGTATATATATATCTGCACAGGTTGATTATAGCAGGTCCTGTCTAGCCTTGTCACTACTTCGCCGGGGTTAGGCCGGGCACTTACCGACACATGGGGTCGGTTGTGTTGATGCTACACTTCTGTGCTTTTTGCAGAGATCACAGTGTTGGAGCAGCTTTCGGACTGCAGTAGTAGTAGGATTTTTTAGGAGTTGTCTTCAGCCCAGGGACTTGCAGGCGTCCGCAGGCCCGGCGTCTCTTCTTCTACTTAGGTTATTAGTTGTAGTCTCTTTGTTCCAAGACAAACAGAATATGTTACTTCTTTCAGTCCTTTATGTGTAGTATTCAGTAGAAGTTTGTGAGTTGGTGACTCCACGTCTTGGGTAGAGGATGTCAGTATCAGTTACCTTGAAACTACTTATTTCTATTTTTATAAAGTCTTCCGCACTTGTTTAATTAAGATTTTGGTTTGGTTGTTTAATTGAATATGAAGTATTGCTAAAAACAGGATAGTGTGATTAAAGAGGCTTGCCTAGCTACCACGAGTAGGCGCCATCACGATCCCGATGTTGGGGGAAAAATTCGGGTCGTGACAAGTTGGTATCAGAGCTCTAGGTTACATAGGTCTCACCACTCACGAACAAGCTTAGTAGAGTTTGAGAGAGGTAGGTACGGAGACGTCTGTACTTGTCCTCCAGAGTCTATTGAGTTAGGAAAAAGTTTCTCATTTGTTCTTTCTTATCGTGCGAATTTGTTCTTCAAAGTGTTAAGTTGAATTTCCACTCTTGTCTTCCCACGAATGGCGAAGTCACGTACCGCTTACGCGGGCTGGTGATAGATCAACTATGCCTTCAAAAGTCTTATGGAGGACGGATATGTTTCACCAAACTCTTCGCTGCCACCTTCAGCGGTGCATCTTTTGAGAACCCACAGGATCGTGCTTGACCGCTGTTATGAGGAATTACAGAACGTGGGAATAGTCGAATGCGAGGAGGTTTATTTTACTGTGCTACGGAGGGCAAACAGAATTAGTGGGAAGATAATGTATTTACCACACCAGTTATGGTCCCAACGGAAGATGCAATTATATCAGGAGACCACCTAATAAATCGTGTTGGGTTTCAACGGATCTAGACGCCCGGTCGATATATTGGAGTTGTGAAGGACAAATATGATGAGTTATTGGAATGTATATATATGGTATGGAAAGGTCGTCCAAATAATTTATACATATTTAAGGTTGGTTCTTTTCATGGGGTAAGAATCTCCCCCAGAGAATGACGAAGAGTATATGAGTAAATGGGGTAGCTCAGTAGTGTTAAGCCAACATAGCAAAAGAGAAAATTGGCCGTCGATGTTTGTGACAATCCTACGAAGAGGGCAAGCCGGCCAACGCAATGCTATCTACTAAACTCTATTTTAAGAAAATGTTCTGAAGACGTCACCCCCGAGATTCTCTGCAATATGTAGTATATGCGATCTGAACGGTTGTACCAGGTCACAATGACTGTGTCCGAATATATATTGTCATGAACAACAAGTTAACTGAGCCTTAAAGGAATTGTTGTGAATGTGGAATTTTGGAGAAATATAATTTTAGGAAAGCACTCAGGCTACACGCTCCATTGCAGTTAATATTTATCCTACATGGCCAGCCAGATGTATAGGTCAGGATGTTAGAGGTGGAGGTGAAAATCCTAGAGGTGGAGACCCAACCATTGATATAATTTTTATGGTATGAGGGAGGTCACTACACCGGATGGTGTCATCACATGTATAATTCAGATTGTTATAAACTGAATAATTTTCTTTTAATTTGATTTGGTTTTTGAAAGAAAATTTAGGCGAGTCTGTTTAACATGCTCTATTCATGAGCGAGCATCGTAATCATACTACTTAGGGAAATACTCACGTTGGGATATTACATGAGGATAGACATCCCTATTATTAGGTGTTAGTCACTAAAATATCCATGAGGCTAAGAGTGACTTTATATTACTTATTACAGTGGGTTTTGATATAATTCTCGGAATAACTAATTTTAATCGTTAATTGTGTGCCCTATCAGTATGAGGGTTCATTTTATGTCATGATTATCTTTGACGGACAATTATTGAAAGGAAGAAAGAAAGGAAATGAAAAATTTCAGATGATATGGTATGCAAGCACTGTGAGATTCAGAGTTGAGGATGAGATCCTCCAATTTTTGGCATAATGTGAAATATTTCTAAGCCGAGCTTCAAGTTGCGGTGGATATCATATGAGGACTGGGTCCTGGTAGTAAGAGTTTATGTGTTTAAAATTCTTCTTTTATGAAATTAATATTTTTGTATTGTATTCGTAAATAAGAGTCATGTCCGTTAGGACTATTTGACAATTCTTGTATAGTTTCTATTCATATTCAGCCATTTCTATTTTGAAACCGTTGAACTTAGCCTTTGAGACGAGCACCAGGTAAGGATAAATATGACGCATTAATTCAGGAAAATAATCACGAGGTCTCCATACCTCATTCTGAGTAAAGTGGGATTTGTAGAATAAGGTATTTGATAACACGTAGTTAATTGGCAATGTTGTAATTTAGGGACGACTCCTATCACCGAAGTCATGGTTATGTGAATAAGTACGAGGTGTTCATGCCTTAGTTAGATCTGTTCGGGATAGTCTTTATAGATGACATCCTGGTATACTCCCGCAGCCAGGAAGAGCACGAACAGCACCTCAGAGTGGTTCTTCAGACTCTGAAGGATAATCGACTATATGCCAAATTTTCGAAATGTGAGTTCTGGTTGAGTTCAGTGGCATTTCTGGGCCACATCGTATCAGTGGAAGGTATTCAGGTGACCCAAAGAAGATTGAGGCAGTCCAGAATTGGCCTCGACCAGCTTCAGTGACTGAGATCCGGAGTTTCTTGGGATTAGGAGGTTACTACCGTCGATTTGTAGAGGGGTTTTCTTCTATTGCAGCCCCGATGACCAGGTTGACCCAGAAGGGTGTTCAGTTTCAGTGGTCAGAGGAGTGTGAGGCGAGCTTTCAGAAGCTCAAGACAGCCTTGACCACCACGCCAGTGTTGATACTACCTACGGGTGCGGGGCCTTATACAGTTTATTGTGACGCATCTCATACAGAGCTTGGAGCGGTATTGATGCAGGATGGTAAGGTTATTGCTTATGCTTCGAGGCAGGTTAAAAATACATGAGAAGAATTATCCAGTTCATGATCTTGAGTTAGCAGCAGTGGTTCATGCCTTAAAGATCTGGAGACATTATCTATATGGTGTGACATGTGAGGTGTACACTGATCACAAAAGCCTACAGTACTTGTTCAAGCAAAAGGAGTTGAATTTACGACAGTGGAGATGGTTAGAATTGCTAAAAGACTATGATGTTACTATCTTATATCACCTAAGTAAGGCCAATGTGGTGGCCGATGCATTGAGTAGAAAGTATGCCAGCATGGGTAGTCTTGCATTCATTCCAGTCAGTCAGAGACCATTTGCTCTAGATGTCCAGGCCTTAGCCAACCGGTTCGTGAGATTAGACATTTATGAGCCTAGCAGGGTGTTAGCCTGCACGGTCGCTTGTTCTTCTCTATTAGAGTGTATCCGTGAGAGGCAATTTGATGATCCTCATTTGCGTGATTTGAGAGATACAGTACAGCGGGGAGGTGCCACGAAGGTAAATCTAGATGATGATGGGGTATTGAGATTGCAAGGTCGAGTTTGTGTGCCCAATGTTGAAGGGATTCGAGAGTTGATCTTAGCGGAGGCCCACAGTTCGCGGTATTCCTATTCACCCAGGCACCGCGAAGATGTACCAGGACTTACGGCAACACAATTGGTGGCGCGGAATGAAGAAAGATATTGTTGCGTATGTCGCTCGGTGTCTAAATTGTCAGCAGGTGAAATATGAGCACCAGGAGGCCTGGTGGTGTATTCCAGAGGATTGAAATTCCCCAGTGGAAATGGGAGCGGATCACTATGGACTTCATTACTGGTCTTCCTTTGACTCGGAGGAAATTTGATGCTATTTGGGTCATTGTTGATAGGTTGACCAAGTCAGCACACTTTATTCCAATATCCGTCTCCTACTCGTCGGAGAGGTTAGCGGAGGTTTACATTAGGGAGATTGTTCGTCTCCATGGGGGCCATTATCTATTATCTCTGATCGGTGTACGCAGCTTACCTCGCGGTTCCGGAGAGCGGTCCAGGGAGGAGTTAGGCACCTAGGTTCGGTTGAGTACATCATTTCATCCTCGGACGGATGGCCGGTCCGAGAGGACTATTCGGATTCTAGAGGACATGCTTCGAGCTCGTGTTATTGATTTCGGAGGCTCGTGGGACCAGTTTCTGCCATTAGCAGAGTTCGCCTACAATAACATCTACCAGTCCAGCATCCAGGATGGCCCCGTATGAGGCGTTGTATGGTAGGCGATGTCGATCACCGGTTGGATGGTTTGAACCGGGAGAGGCTCGGTTGTTGGGTACGGACTTAGTTCAGGAGGCCTTGGATAAGGTCAAGACTATTCGGGAGAGATTGCGTTCAGCTCAGTCCAGACAGAAGACTTATGCGGATCGTAAGGTTTGAGATGTAGATTTCATGGTTGGTGAGCGAGTACTGCTCCGAGTGTCGCCTATGAAGGGCGTGATGAGGTTCGGGAAAAAGGGCAAGCTCAGCCCTAGGTATATTGGTCTATTTGAAATTCTAGACAGAGTGGGAGGGGTGGCTTACAAATTAGCTTTTCCGCCTAGCTTATCAGCCGTGCATCCAGTTTTTCATGTATCTATGCTTCGGAGATACCACGGCGATCCCACACATGTATTAGACTTCAGCACCTGTCCAATTGGACAATGATCTATCTTACGAGGAGGAGCCGGTGGCCATTCTAGATCGGCAGGTTCGATAGTTGAGGTCGAAGAGTTATCCTTCTGTGCGTGTTCAGTGGAGAGGTCATCCTCCTGAGGCATCGACCTGGGAGTCCGAGTCTGATATGCGGAATCGCTACCCACAATTGTTTCCTGACTCAGGTATTTCTTTCTTTTGTCCATTCGAGGACGAACGGTTGTTTTAGAGGTGGAGATTGTGACGACCCAAAGGGTCATCACTTATTTTATTAATCATTTCGAGCTTCCGAGGCCTTGAAAACCTCATTCTATGTTGCCTTGATTTACGTGCACGATCCGAGCATGTGACCGGAAAGTTTTTGTGATAGAAAATATGAATTCTATGAGAAATTTGGAGAAAAATAGTATTAATATTGATATGGTTGACTTCGGTCAACATTTTTGGTAAACGGACCCGGACCCGAGATTGGATGGTCCCGAAAGGTCTGTAGGAAAATATGGGACTTGGACATGCGTCCGGAGTCGAATTCTGAGGCCTAGAGCCCAAGTTATGAATTTTTCTGTGAAATTGTTTTTGATGTAATTGCTAAAGGAAAATGAATTAATTGACCTTGGTATTGGGCTCGTATTTTGGATCCGACGCCCGGTACAAGTCTTAAATATTATATATGTGCTTTCTGCAAAGTTTGGTGACATTTGGATGTCGTTTGATATGTTTTGGACCTTGAGTTCCAAGTTTGAAAGTTTTGAAAACCAAAAGTATGAAAATCATGAACTTGAGGCTTGATTTGATGAAAACTATGTGATATTGGCGATGTGATCGCACGAACAAGTTCGTAATGTGTTTTTTATGTTGTGTACATGTTTGGTTTGGAGCCCGGGGGCTCGGGAAAAGATTTGATAGGCCGTTGGATCAATTTCTGAATTTTTGCACTGCTGGTTTTTCACCCAGTTGTTGGCTTCACAATTGCGAAGCATTTCTCGCAATTGCGAAGGTCAGAAATCAAGGCAGGGTTCGCAAATGCGAACCCTTGATCGCAAATGCGAAGGGCGCCCAGGACTATTTGGGTTCGCAAATGCGAACCAAACCTCGCAAATGTGAGGCCTTCAATGTTGAGTCTGGCTTCGCAAATGTGAAGCATTTGTCGCAAATGCGAAGGCCCTCAATCCAGCCTGGTTCGCAAATGCGAACAAATATTCGCAAATGCGAAGGCCCCAGATTTGCCTTGGCTTCGCAAATGCGAACAAAAGTTCGCAAATGCGAACTTCCCATCCTTAGCTTATTTTTCAAACTCCAGAATTTGGTCGGGGTTCGCAATTGCGAACCCATGTTCGCAAATGGGAACACAGAGACCTGTAAATCACGATTTCCAGCTTCATTCTTCACATTTCACAACCCAAAAACACCCATTGGCAATTCTTCACGAACTTCCTCTTCTTCAAAACAATTGTAAGTCACTTTTTGCTTAATTCTTTCAATTCCTAACAATATTAAACATGTTTTTCAATAGAAATCAAAGGTTTTCATGGTAGAATTTCTTGTTTTTGGTAGAATATAGGGTTTTTCATGAATTAGGAAATTGGACCTCGAATTGAGGTCCGATTTTGAAATAAATCATATACTTGAACTTGTGGGGGGATGGGTAACCGGATTTTGGTCCGAACCCCGAGTTCCGACCATGTGGGCCCGGGGTCGAAATTCACTATTCCGGGCAGAATGTTGTAAAAGATGTAATTGACCTTATGAATTAGTTTGTTGAGTAGTATTGATGATATTAAATCAATTGTGTATAGATACGATTGGATTGGAGCCAAATTTGAAAGGAAAAGGCATTGCCACAGATTGAATTGTTCACAAACATTCGAGGTAAGTGTTTGTTCTATCCTAGCTTGAGGGAATAAGATTATGTGCTATGTGTTATGTGATTGAGTGCGGTGTATGGGCTGTGGTGACGAGCATCCATACACTGGCGTCTAGTATGACCGTGAGTCGTTGTTAATACTTATTGTGAGACATATTTGAAGATAAATTGTTGAACCTTTGCCGGGTTGTAGAATTGTTATTGTTCTCCCTTGTCGGGACTTGTTGTGAAGATGATTATTGATTGCCCTTGTTGGGACGGCTTATGATTTACTGTTTTATTTCTTTGCCCTTAACTGTGATTGTTATTTGGGTGAGGAAGAGTGATAATGCACGAATGGTGATGTCGTGCCTTGATTTATTGTTTATGCACAAAGGTTAATGTCGTACCTTGATTTATTGTTTATTCACGAAGGTTAATGCCGTGCCTTGATTTATTGTTTATGCACGAAGGTTAATGCCGTGCTTTGATTTATTGTTTATGAACGAAGGTTAATGTCGTGCCTTGTTATTGATTATGCACGAAGGTTAATGTCGTGCCATGTTATTAATTATGCACGAAGGATCATGCCGTGCCTTGTTATTGCCTTGTTATTGAACCATGTACGAAGGATCATGCCGTACCATGGATGTGAGGATGAGAGTAAAAGCACGAAGGGTGATGCCGTGCACTTTATTTGCTTATTTGGTGAGGATGAGAGTAAAAGCACGAAGGGGTGATGCCGTGCACTTTATTTGCTTATTTGGTGAGGATGAGAGTAAAAGCACGAAGGGTGATGCCGTGCAACTACTTGCTATTCCTTGACTTGATATTAATTATTTTTCCATTATACTTTGTTTTCCTTGTGGACTTATTAACTGTTGTTAATTGTTGAGTTTGCTTAATTTGTGAGGATGAGAGTAAAAGCACGAAGGGTGATGCCGTGCAACTACTTGCTATTCCTTGACTTGATATTAATTATTTTTCCATTATACTTTGTTTTCCTTGTGGACTTATTAACTGGTTGTTAATTGTTGAGTTCTTTTGAGATATTCCTTATTGTGTTATTACTTGGTTATTTCTTGTTATTCTGTGGTATACATATATATATTGAATTGCACAGGTTTATGTGGGTGTCTGGTCCTAGGCTTGTCACTACTTCGCCCGGATAGGCCAGGCACTTACCAGCACATGGGGTCGGTTGTGCTGATATTACACTTCTGTGCGTTTTTGCACAGGTCCAGGTTACGATCAGGAGCAGCAGCAGCAGTAAATCGATTGTGTGGGAGTTGCACACTTTGAGACTGAGGTAGCTTGCAGGCGTCCGCAGGCCCAGAGTCTCTTCTTCTACTTATGTTATTAGCTGTAGTCTCTTTGTTCCAAGACAAATAGATTATGTTATATTTCTTTCAGTCCTTTATGTGTAGTATTCAGTAGAAGTTTGTGAGTTGGTGACTCCACGTCTTGGGTAGAAGTTGTCAGTATCAGTTACCTTGAAACTACTTATTTCTATTTTTATAAAGTCTTCCGCACTTGCTTAATTAAGATTTTGGTTTGGTTGTTTAATTGAATTTGAAGTATTGCTAAAAACAGGATAGTGTGATTAAAGAGGCTTGCCTAGCCACCACGGGTAGGCGCCATCACGATCCCGATGTTGGGGAAAAAATCCGGGTCGTGACATTAATTATCATTAGTAGTAAGTAGTAATAAAACAATATATAAATTTCTGGACATGTTTGGATCGACTCTGCTAAAGGAAGGGAAAAATAGAAGAGAGTTTTATTTTTAATGGCTGCATGTGAGATATTGGTAAAGTTGCCTAAGCACTACCCGCTTAGACTCCTATTTGTAGGATTATAATGCATTTGTTGTTTTTGTTGTTGTTGTTGTTGTTATTATAGTAACAAAGTGAACACTTACATTTTAAATCCTCAACATTGCTGTATTAGAAACTAGAATTCGCAGCATAAACTTACACAGTAAACTCTACCTACACATGGTTTCCTAGATTGCTCATTGCATAAACTTACAATCAGAGGGCTCGTTTGATCATTCGTATCTCCTAAGCCCAGATGACCAAGTTCACCCCACCCCCATGTCATTACTGATCCGTCATCTGTGAAGTTAAATTAGTCCAAAAATGAAGATGGGTGAATACACAATTGATATTTTCTCACAATAAAACTTTTGCATCGTGCTTTGAGTATCCCAGTATAATTTGTTTTTCTGTTTTCTCCAGTACTGAGGATTTACAGAGTGGAAAGAAAGATTAACGTTAGCTAGATAAGTTTGAGTGTTTCCATAGCATGGAAAGCAAGTACTGTATCAACCATTGCTCTCTACTATAGTAAATATAAATTGTCAATGCGTAAGCCTTTTGTCATTATTAGAATAAATTGAAATATATTAGCCATTTTTCTCCAATATAATATCGGTAGACTAACACCAATTTTCTCTATCACTATAATATAGATATAGTGAAATACCGTCAAAAGTGTCAGTCATCTTTCTTTATTACTACAACACATAATGTCAGCCATCTTTTCTAACATATACAACCAAACGTGATTTGCGTCTTGTTAGAGAATGGTTTCAACTGGTGGAATTTTTGCCTTAGGATTCTTCACTCCAGGAAACTCTACATTCAGTTGTTAATGTCTTGTTAGAGTTAAAGAGTAAATGTTTTCTTTAATCCATTTGGCAAATATCATTTTATACTACTCTTTTGTAGGTGGAGTAGATGAAGAGATGGAAGACGGAGGGAGTGATGAAGATCTCGACCTTACTTGAATTTTGAATTGTTGATTGTTGTAGATGCATGTGGCGGTTTCTAGGAATGTTTGTTATCAAAATATTTTAAAAATTTTGATGTTGAAATATCAAATGTATGCTATTGATTTCATCACTATCTAAATTTTAGTGTCTTATAGTTTATTGTATATATATGTAAAATCTTTATTTACAACAGGGGCACTATTTTTAATTCAATTAAATTGTTAAAGCTAACAAAACCGTTGCTATAGGATCTGAAAACAGTTCC
Source organism: Nicotiana noctiflora (assembly GCA_032618575.1). NCBI lineage: Eukaryota > Viridiplantae > Streptophyta > Magnoliopsida > Solanales > Solanaceae > Nicotiana > Nicotiana noctiflora. The sequence continues at coordinate 282,117 of JASVEL010002081.1, read as the reverse complement.
AAAATCATATAAAAATTGTTGCAATAGGTAGATCAACCGTTGCCATAGGACGTACAAACGGTTCCAAAATAATCTAACAATCGTTGCAATATGTTAGTGAACCGTTGCCATAGTATCTATAAATCGTTCCAAAACAATCTCCAAACCGTTGCAGTAGGTAGTTCAACCGTTGCAATATCTTAAAGAAAATCATTGTCATTTCTATTATACCTGTAACGGTTTTGATAGATATCGTAACGGTTTGTGGCCGTTGCATTAAACTTTATGGTAACGGTTATTAACCGTTGCAATTGATAAGAATAATCGTTCTAATAGGAGGAGAGAAAACCGTAACGATAGAGTATGCTATAGTAACGGGTATTGGAATCGTTCCAAAAACCGTTTCATAAGCTCTATAGCCACGAAAGTTGGTGGAATGGGTGCTGAACCGTAGCCGTAAATCTATGGAAACGGTTGTCTTACCTATGGGAACGGTTTTCCCTGCGTAGCCATAGGTGAATTTTCCAGTAGTGATAATTCTAGAACTAATTCGAAGTATGTGTTCGCGCAACTTTTGATAAAATATTTTTAATAATAAAAATCATTTTAATAGGCTGCTAATTAATGTAATTCATATAGCTCGTGGTGTGTCATCCACAATTAAATCATTCATGGCCTTCCTACTAACATTATGACTTAGAATGTAATAACGGCAAACATATAATAAGAATTAATTATTAATTAATAAGGGTTAGTATCACACTACTACTAGTTTTTTTAATTTAAATATGAGAAGGACATATTATTTTTCAATTAGGGTTTCTAATTGTGGTTTCTTGAAATATGCTAATTTTTTAGTGCTGAAATTTCTTTTAGCATACTTGAAAATACATTAGCATCTTAATAATGGAGAGAGATGATGATTTAGGACGTACATGCGATAACCAATTTTTGAAATGGACTCTCGATCTATGTACACGTTCGCGTGACATATTCATAATTTTAAAATATAAAAAAAAAACATTCAGAGTTTGCGTTCGCGCAACTTCGATTAAATTTTCTTAATAAAATAAACAAAGCGTTATTAATCGTGGATACGTTCACGTGACACGATATTTTGACGCGCCAAACAAGTGGGTATACGTACGCGTAACATGTTTTAAGATGATTTTCTAATTAAAAGCGGTAAAGGCAAAAATATATATGTTCTAAAATCAGTAATTAAATATTTTGATAAGCCAAGTATGATCAAAGCGGCCGTGCTAGAACCACGGAACTCGTGAATGCCTAACACCTTCTCCCGGGTTAACAGAATTCCTTATCCAGATTTTTGGTTCGCAGACTGTTAAACAGAGTCATTCTTTTCCTCGATTCGGGATTCAACCGGTGACTTGGGACACCATAAATCTCCCAAGTGGCGACTATGAATTAATTAAATAAATCCCATTTCGATTGTCCTTTAATTGGAAAAACTCCACTCGCACCCTCCCCCCCCCCCCGCGGGTGCATAAAAAGAAGGTGTAACAGGTTCCCCTGCGATCGCATAGAGTGTGGTGAGGAGTCCAAAATTTTCGTCTATGCGATCGCATAGTCCTATCCGCGATCACATAGGTCTATTTCCCTCTTCAATGCGATCACATTACTTGTCCGCAATCGCATAGTGTATTTTGAGTTTGTGCCTCAGGGGTCCCTGTTCTTCTATGCGATCGCATGGAGCTTCATGTGATTACAGTGTACAAGTTTCATGCCTTTTGGGATAGCATGGAGCTTCATGCGATTACAGTGTACAAGTTTCATGCCTTCTGCGATCGCAAGCCTTAGGCTGCGATTGCATAGTACATTTTCCAGGACTCCAAATTTTACTCTACGCAATTGCAATACCTTGAATGCAATCGCATTGAACAATAGACCTGGGCAGAATATAACATTTCAAAATGAGGGTTCTTCCATTTTTACTCAAACTTAAGCTAGAGAGCTCGGTTTTGGGGGATTTTTCGAGGGTTTTTCAGAGGCAATTGTTGGGTAACGATTTCTTACTCCCTTATGATTATTATTCACTAATATAAACTCAAATTCTTTCTTTAATTTCGGATTTTGGGTGGAACTTGGGATAAATTTCTTAGAACAAATTTTGATGATTTGAAGGGGCAAACGAACTCCGATTTTGATAAATTTTATATGGTTAGACTCGTGAGAGTACGAGGGTTCGGAAAATATAAAAATATTTCGATTCTAAGCCGATGGATGGAGGGATATTTTGGTCATTTTACTCATGTTCACGCCGTAGCTTTAATTTTAACAGTGTAACTAGTTACTTGCGATGTTATTTACACTTTAGTAGATTTGGGCCACTCAGAGTCAGATACTCGTGGCAAGGGCATTATTTCTTAGTGGTTTTGTACCAGGATTGAGGTAAGTGAATTGTCTAACCTTGTGTGAGGATCTTTTTCCCTAGAATATATTATATGTTGATTTAAATGCCTTGTACGCGAGGTGACGGGCGTGTATGTGACGACCCGGCCCGTCGTCACGGGAATTACCACCCTGTTATCTTGCATTTATGTGCTTATTGCTATTACATCGGTGTTCGAGTCTATCGGGTGAATTAGGAGTGAATTGGATTGAAAATGAGGCATATAGCCTTTTTGAAGGAAGCTTGAATATGGAAAGTCAACCTAGAGTTGACTATTTAGTTAGAGTGCTCGGAATCAGATTCTGATGATTCGGTTAGTTCCGGGTGGTGATTTGTGACTTAGAAGAGCAATCAGAATCGAATTTGGAGGCCCGGTGTAGAAATAAGCTTGAATTGGCTAAGGTTGAATTTTGGCGAAATCCGAACGGTAGGTGAGATTTTGATCCGGGGGTCGGAATGGAATTCCGACAGTTGCAGAAGCTTCGTTAGGTGATTTTGGATGTGCCTGCAAAATTTCAGGTCATTCGGACATCGTTTGGTCGGGTTTTTGATGGAATGTGTAATTCGGAAGTTTTGAAGAAACTTAGGCTTGAATCCGTGTGTAATTGGTGATTTTCCTGTTTAGGATGGTGTTTTTATGCTTGGAATAAGTTCGTATCATGTTTTGGAGTATGTTGGTGGTTTTCGTTGGGGTCCCGAGGGCCTCGGGGTGAATCCGGACCATCATCCGGCATTTTGAAGCAATGAGAAGTCTGCTGTAAATTGCAGATCACTGGGCATAGAATAAGCCTTCGCGTTCGCGAAGGCAAGGCCCGCGTTCGCGTAGGCTGGGGTAAGTGGTCATCGCGTTCGCGAGGGGTGGTGCCGCGTTTGCGTAAGAGGAAGCTGGGAAGCATCGCGTTCGCGATGGTTTGGGTCGCGTTCGCGTATAAGGAATTCATAAGGCATCGCGAACGCGTAAGGTATGTCGCATTCGCGTAGAGGAAAAAATCCAGGCTGGGGAGAATGGCCTTCATGGACCGTGACTGAGTGTCGCGTTCGCAATGAAGGACTGGGATAAGGCATCGCGTTCGCGTGAGAGCATCGCGAACGCGATGAAGAAATTAGACTGACAGTGAAGTTAAAACCAGAACATAACCAGTCGCGGGTTTAACACCCAAAACCTCCATTTTTGAGTTCCAAGAGAAGGTATTGATGGGAGATTGCTGGGAAATCATCAGGGTTTCGTCGGAGGTAAGTTTTGTGGCTTAATTACATCATTTTAATATGAAATTCTTGGTTAAATCCCTGTAAATGAAAGATTAAAGGTGGGTTTGAGCCCTAGGCCTAAATTGAAGAAAAACACCGATTTGATTGGGCAAATGGAGTCCGATTTTGGTAAATTTTATATGCCTAGACTCGTATCGAGATGAGGATTCCGAATATGTGACTTTTTAATTTTTCGAAAAGCGTACCAAAAGTCAGGTTTTGGCAACTTTGCCATTTTTGGTGTAAATCGAGTTGTATTGATTGGGTGTCGTCCCATTGGCCTAATTTGTTGTATTCTGCTGTATTTGATCAGATTCTACGCGTGCGGAGCTTGATTCTCGTGGCAAGGGCATTGTGGAGTAGTCGTCGCGCTGTATTGAGGTGAGTAATAGATGTGGGTGATGACCAGCGGGTTGGAAACCCCGGTACACCACTTTGTGACGTTGTATAGCGGCGAGACACGTCCTCTCATGTGAGTGCGGGGTCGATTGTGATTGGGGACTATGGCTTAGTCCGACTTGTTGATACCGTGTTATGATATTAGGCTATTCTTGAGCCGTCGAACCTCCTTCTCGGATGGTTGCATACTATACTGTGATATTGGCTACTCTTGAGCCGTTGAACCCCCTTCTTGGGTGGTTGAGTATACTTGTGGGCCGTGAGCCAGTTATTGGATCCCGTGAGGATCGTTATCATTTTCTTATCATATTGACATGTTAGTTACTACCAGTCCGTAGCTATCTCTGTTATCATGCTATTTCCAATCTCTAGAACTTAATATTACTGTTTTCAACTGAAAAATGATAAAAGATGATTTCAAATACTATTTTGCTGCCTGTGAGGCTTACATTGCATTATAGCTGACTGGTAGTGGATCGGGTTGCGCGCCGCAGCATATCATGATATTGTTCTTGGGCTGTAGGAGCCCCTCCGAAGTCCGAACCCCTATAGTGAGCACGGGTACCCAAATGGATAGGGCTATGGGACGTAGTGGTCATATTCATGCATTGCATTGCATTTAGCTATAAATGTTAATATTGCTGGTTTTTGATACTGCTCATGTTGGTAATTGATACAGGATATTGTTGTATAGCTTTACTTAGTGTTGTATAGGATTTTCTGACCTAAGTTGTCTTACCCTTGCTTATTACCACTGAGTTGGAAGTACTCACACTACTCCCTGCACCTTGTGTGCAGATCCAGGTACATCACAGCAGAGTTGAGACTTCATCTGCTCGGAGAGCTTTACTTGGATAGTCGAGGACTGCCAGCGTCCGCAGGACCTGACTCTCCAATTTATCCTTATTTGCTTAGTCTATTGATGTTTCTTTCTGTACTTGGTATCTTGTAAACCTTTATACACTCATGTTCAGTAGAGGCTCATGACTCTTGACCCTTCGGTCTATGGGAGTTGGTATATTTTGGGACTTGGTTCCCCGTTTTCGTTATATGTATCGCTGTTGCTTCGTGATTTGATATGCTTAAATGGGATAAAGTGAGCTTCTAGCTCCGTTCTTGTTATTGATTGGTCAGGCTGGCTTAGCAATGTGGTAGGCTCCACCACGACCGGATTTGGGGTAGTGATAAGTTTGTATCAGAGCCTAGGTTTACTAGGCCTCATGAGTCTTGAGCCGATTAGTAGAGTCTTGTGGATCAGTACGGGGACGCCTGTACTTATCCTCGGGAGGCTGCAAACCTTTAGGAAACACTTCATATTTCTTGGAATTCTTTTCGTGCGTACTTAATTCAGCTTGAGATATAATTTTTGAAATTCCTTCCACATGTCTGTGTACGCATCGAGCGCTCAGTAATGTAATTACCTTATGGCATGTGATTTCCTCGAACGAGGGTCGATATATAATCTCTATGAGTTCATGTTGGGCCAGTCAGGATGACTTGAGGCTGGACCTTGTTTATGACTTGAGCATCGAGGTGCTGATTTTGTGAGTGGTGGCAATAGATAATGTATAGAGGGTTTAAAACCTCGTATTTTCACTATACAGTGCTACGCTGAGATGATATACGCGTCATGTGACGAGCGTGGTGGTATTGTGACTGGGGATTTGGACTTGATCCTTCCCAATTGGTAAATCACTGTGTAAAGTGACTGAGACTGGGCTTATATCTATGTACTTGGGCTAGTAGCCATGTTTGGGGCCTTGTGCCGATCTGTAGAGTATTATGGAGGCTTACTAATGGATGAGCTGTTAAATTTTCGACTCTTGTCTAATCTGTTGTGTAGCCTCGAGCTATGGGCGTGGTGAATAATTATCATATCTCGTAATTGGAAGGTAAAGTGCCTTATGTGTAGTGGAACGAGTTTAAACTCGGGAAGACTAAAGTGATTTTGCTATGTGTATCCTGGTGGAAGGTATTGTGATGAAATGCTAAATTGAGAAGAAGTAGGAGGGTTGATCCTCATGTGTAATTGAAAGGTATTTGATATGTGTTATGATTCGAGCAGGTACAGCGCAGGTTCAAGTATAAATTGTGATAATATGATTCGTATAGTATTGAGATTTAATGTTGTTGAAATACATTGTGATATCTTGTTGAGTTGTGGATGTATTGTTAGAATGGTTTGGTGATTCTCTGGCAGGTGGATAGGCCAATTTACAAAGGAAACTCTGCCAAAATTTTTGGAAAATTTGGGACTTAGAAAAGATTTTTGTCACCTAAAGAGTGGGCGTAATTGTTGTGTGTGAATGAATGCAACAATTGCAAAAGAATTAATATTTCTGATGATTCGAAACTCCGCCGAAGCTTGTAAATGACTTGAGTATAATCTAACTAGAACTTTGTTGCATCATTTGAGTAAGAAGGCTATGAGTGGCTAAAAGTGCTTTGATGTATGACTCCGAGCTAAGTTGGGGAGGTTGTTATTGATTAACCGATTGCACTGTCGTGTGCTGTGTTGGCTCTGTCTCTAGGTATGTTGGGAAATTTTGATAAAAGTTATGGTGCTTCGTAGATATGAAGAAATACTAGGATGTTGTGAACTTATGTTGGTATAGAGTGTTCGGTGTATAGAAAAGGAAGATAGCTAATTGTATCTGTATGTAATCATGTTTTGCGATGTCAGAGTTCTAACAAGGCATGAGTGGTTCTGTTCAATGAGACAGCTGAATTATAATTGAATAAGGGTGAATGACGCTCGAGAATAGCCTTGTGGTGTTCAGGACTTTGCTTGTAAGGGTTAGGTGTCTTAAGATTGTGTATGTGGCTAAAGACGGTGGTTTCGTTAGAAGAGGTCAAGACTTGTGTTATATTATGTGAATGATGGGATTCTATGCAATCCGTATTTGAAGGTAATGATAACGAATTCAAAATCGTAGGAAGTTCTTCAAAATAAAGTATTGTAGAATGTGGTACTTTTGGGAAACATTGAGAGAGTATTAAGTGACCTATAGGTCTTAGACGGTGTGGTCTTACGTACGAGTCTCGTGTGGTAACATGAATTGATGTATTATGGTGTTACATTAAGGGCTAATATTAAATTAAATATGAATCAGAAAGGAAACTGGGTACATGGAACAACTTGTTAATAAACCGAAGCGGTATGATAAAGAATACAATTAATTATTGGTATGTGATTGAAGTAATGAGTCTTGCAGATATTGTGCAACAAAGCCTTTGAGTGCTGACAATTGTGTAACTCGATATGGGTATAAGGACTCAGTCCTGGCAGTTTAACTTATGCAATGTAATTGGGAGAAAGAGTTTATGATGTGTTTTAACGTGGTTTAAAAATGAGTGTATTTCCTGTTGGTATGTAAGGCTTGGAATGTGTGATGAGTTTTCTATATATGGGATCGTGAAAGTTCTTACTAGTTGAGTGCGCCGATGTTTGCGGCGTAGGAAAGGAATATGAATTTTCATGTTATCTTAGTGTGGTATGGTATATGCAATGTGTTATGGAAAGTTGATAATGGCATATTCAAGGTTTTGTGATCGGTTCATAATATATGGGGAGTCATTAAAATTATTTAGCAGCGCGGGCAGCTGCAGGTGATTTAAAGAATCGATCTTTCTGGTGATTAAAGAAAATGGTACTGCTATTCTAGTAATTTGGCAGGGTATATGGTCCAAAAGGACAAGGTAATGTAAACTGATAATATCCAGTGGTATGGTGGTATTCTCTTGTTGGATCGACTATAATAATTGAGTCGTTGATGGCATAGTGAAATTTATGAATGGCTTTCGTGGTATGAATGGACGCTTGATATGCGTTATGTATTTGTACAGTGAAGTACGGGATCAGGCATTGTGATTCATGTGTTATATATGTGTTGGAGACTTGAAGTTCTCGTTAGTCCGCCTATGCAGTAGTTGTATATCATGTGTATCGACACCGTTTTGTGATTATCGAAAATCAGAAGCTCTAGTGGCTTTCTCTCTCGGCTTGATATGATGAATTTGGATTATGATACTTGATTGCTGACTGGTCATCATTGGGCCAAGTTGTCTAGACTAATGTGATATAGACTATGATGGTATGGCACAAATTGTGTAGCAGAGTGCATCAGAGTATGCTCCAGTGGGGTAGTTGTACCTCAGGACCATCAGACGGCCGGTGGGTATTGCTTTGTCAGTTGGGCCTTCGTGGCGGATATCAGTGCAGAGGTTTCTACCATTGATTTAGTTCTGGTATTGAGGAACTTTGTCGGATGCGTTTCTAGTGGCCGAACTTGAGGCTATATATATATATATGTTTAGCATAATGAGCAACTTGACTCGACGTGCATTTCTTTAGTGAGGGTTCTATATGGATCGGGTGGTGCGCTGCCACGGGTATGGTATCTGGATCGGGTGGCACGCTGCCACGGGTATGTCATTGGAGCGGGTTGCACGCCGCAATAGTGTAATGTGAAATTAGAGGTGGTTATATGTTACCTGGTATACAATACTTCCTGGCTTCTGAGGAAAAGCCCGTATTGAGTATCGCTTGGCGAATGGCACATCGGTTGTGTCCTTTTAGGATTTGATAGCATACATTAATTGTTTCACCGTGGGTGAGATTGATTGCTTGGGTTCAGACCTAAATATGTGCGTGGCTGATCGTTTTGAGCTTGGTAAATTGAGGTGCTTCATGAGTAATAGTGTTTGGATAGAATCATGAATTGTGGCAAGGCCACATAATGTTATGACCTTTCGAGAAGGAGTCATGTACTCTATTTCTATAATGCGAGACGCGATCTCAGTTCTATGTTATGAGGGCACAAAGGAATTGAATTACAGCTCTCTGGTTGAAGACAATTGCCATGATTTGAGTATGTTCGGATGTCTCTATTGGAGCCTGTGTTGTGCTGGTCGTGGCTTAGGCCGGTGTTGAGGTGACATATCACCAGTGCGTGTGTTATAATCGAAATGGTCATTTGAGTCATTATGGAGAGCCAGCATATGGGATGTCAGTGGGTTAGAAAGGTAATATCGAAATTTGTGTCCGAAATTCTTTTGTGGTATCAGTTAAAAGTGAAATGGATTCATGAATGGTTGACCTGAGAGATGGGTTCGATATATCGCGTGTTCGGTTGCCGTGGGCAGGGTATGAAGGTGTTGGAATAGGAATTTAGCTAATGAAAAAGGTTTTTCAGTTAGTATTTGGTTATTGTGGGAAATTGTTGTGACTAGGGGGCATCGTCTCGAGTGAATAGGTTGTTTGATACATCATATGATCTCATCCGGAGTGGTGAGTGTGAGTTATTGCAGTGGATTCTAGTGTATCCTGAGTATAGGCATGGGATTAGCAATTGGTATAAGATTTCGGAAAGTGCAATGTGGTTTATCGTTCAGACGGTCTGTGAGATTTCATCTATATGGTGTTTTCAGGTTTATGAGAGATAGGGTGACGTGTGATCGCCCGAATATATGCTTGGTAAGGTCATTCAGCTATTGAGTTGCTTCTAGTACCACTCTGGTACGCTCGAGGACGAGCGTTTGTTTAAGTTGGGGAGAATGTGATGACACGGCCCGTCGTCACGGGAATTACCACCCCGTTTTCTTGCATTTATGTGCTTATTACTTTTACATCGGTGTTAGAGTCTATTGGGTGAATTAGGAGTGAATTGGATTGAAAATGAAGCATATAGCCTTTTTGAAGGAAGCTTAAATATGGAAAGTTAACCTGGAGTTAACTATTTAGTTAGAGTGCTCGGAATAAGATTCTGATTATTCGGTTAGTTCCGGGTGGTGATTTGTGACTTAGGAGAGCAATCAGAATCGAATTTGGAGGCCCGGTGTCGAAATAGGCTTGAATTGGCTAAGGTTGAATTTTGGCGAAATTCGAACGGTACGTGAGATTTTGATCCGTGGGTCGTAATGGAATTCTGAAAGTTGCAGTAGCTCCGTTAGTGATTTTGGATGTGCCTGCAAAATTTCAGATCATTCGGACATCGTTTGGTCGGGTTTTTGATGGAATGTGTAATTCGGAAGTTTTGAAGAAACTTAGGCTTGAATCCGTGTGTAATTGGTGATTTTGATGTTTAGGATGGTGTTTTTATGCTTGGAATAAGTTCGTATCGTGTTTTGGAGTATGTTGGTGGTTTTCATTGGGGTCCCGGGGGCCTCGGGGTGAATCCGGACCATCATCCGGCATTTTTGGAACTTGGAAGTTTGCTGTAAAATTGCAGATCACTGGGCATAAAATAAGCCTTCGCGTTCGCGAAGGCATGTTCCGCGTTCGCGTAGGCCGGGGTCAGTGGTCATCGCATTCGCGAGGGGTAGTGACACGTTCGCGTAAGAGGAAGCTGGGAAGCATCGCGTTCACGATGGTTTGGGTCGCGTTCGCGTATAAGGAATTCATAAGGTATCGCGAACGCGTAAGGTATGTCGTGTTCGCGTAGAGGAAAAAATCCGGGCTCGGGAGAATGGTCTTCGCGGATGCGTGACTGAGTGTCGCATTCGTGATGAAGGACTGGGATAAGGCATCGCGTTCGCGTGAGAGGCGTCGCGAACGCGATGAAGAAATTAGACTGACAGTGAAGTTAAAACCAGAACAAAACCAGTCGCGGGTTTAACACCCAAAACCTCCATTTTTGAGTTCCAAGAGAATGTATTGACGGGAGATTGCTGGGAAATCATCGGGGTTTCGTCGGAGGTAAGTTTTGTAGCTTAATTACATCATTTTAACATGAAATCCTTGGTTAACTTTCTGTAAATGGGAGAATTAAAGGTGGGTTTGAGCCCTAGGCCTAAATTGAAGAAAAACACCGATTTGAGTGGGCAAATGGAGTCCGATTTTGGTAAATTTTATATGCCTAGACTCGTATCGAGATGAGGATTCCGAATATGTGACTTTTGTAATTTTTTGACAAGCGTACCGAAAGTCGGGTTTTGGTAACTTTGCCATTTTTGGTGTAAATCGAGTAGTATTGATTGGGTGTCGTCCCATTGGCCTAATTTGTTGTATTTCTGCTGTATTTGATCATATTCTACGTGTGCGGAGCTTGATTCTCGTGGAAAGGGCATTGCGGAGTAGTCATCGCGCTGTATTGAGGTGAGTAATAGATGTGGGTGATGACCAGCGGGTTGGAAACCCCGGTACACCACTTTGTGACGCTGTATAGCGACGAGACACGTACTCTCATATGAGTGCGAGGTCGATTGTGATTGGGGGCTATGGCTTAGTCCGACTTGTTGATACTGTGTTATGATATTAGGCTATTCTTGAGCCGTCGAACCTCCTTCTCGGATGGTTGCAAACTATATTGTTATATTGGCTACTCTTGAGCCGTTGAACCTCCTTCTTAGACGGTTGATTATACTTGTGGGTCGTGAGCCAGTTATTGGATCCCGCGAGGATCGTTATCATTGTCTTATCATATTGACATGTTAGTTACTACCAGTCCGTAACTATTTCTGTTATCATGCTATTTCCAATCTCTGGAACTTGGTATTACTGTTTTCCAACTGAAAAATGAAAAAAAGGTTTTCAAGACTACTTTTGAGCCTGCGTGGCTGTATTTGCATATTAGCTGAGTGGCAGTGGATCGGGCTGCACGCCGCAGCAGTGTATATGTTGGATCAGACTGCACGCCGCAGTGATATTGTGCTTGGGCTGTAAGAGCCCCTCCGGAGTCTGAACCCCCACAGTGAGCACGGGTACCCAATTGGATCGGGCTACGCGCCGTAGCGGTCATATCATGCATTGCATTACATTTAGATACATCTGATAGCTGTTATACTGTTTTGTTGGTACTTGTTGGTACAGGTATAGTTGATATCGACTCAATGACATGGTATTTGATTACAGCTTTACATAGTGCTTTATTGCGGATTTCTTATCTGAGCTGTCTTACCCTTGTTTATTACCACTGAGTCTGGCAGTACTCATATTACTCATTGCACCTTGTGTGCAGATCCAGGTACCTCTCAGCAGTGATCCAGTAGCTGTGCGAGGCGACATCTATTATACGAGGTAGCTGCAGAGTCCGCAGGACCCGATATCCCTTCTTACTGTCTTTTGACTCTGTAGTGATATTTCTTTCCGTACTTGGTATCTTGTAAACCTTTATACACTTATGTTCAGTAGAGGCTCATGACTCTTGACCCTTCGGTCTATGGGAGTTGGTATATTTTGGGACTTGGTTCCCCGTTTTCGTTATATGTATCGATGTTGCTTCGTGATTTGATATGCTTAAATGGGATAAAGCGAGCTTCTAGCTCCGTTCTTGTTATTGATTGGTCAGGCTGGCTTAGCAATGTGCTGGGCGCCATCACGACCGGATTTGGGGTCGTGACAGTGTACTTGTGGAAATTGTTGAAAAATCCACTTTACTTGAATTGCTCAATCAGTATTTTCTCTATTATTTGATTGGTTTAATTGCAAGACTTATCCTGTGTTAGCTAGGGAAGCATGAGTAGATAGGATTAACTATCTAAATGCCTACTTGTCTTAATTGAATTTCATGAAACATGTTGAGATTGAATTTAATAGTTAATCATAGCAGTATATTTCATTTCTCTCTGCGTATTCTCTTTGTTTGATTGTGTTGTGTTCTGTGGACTGCGGGTTCGATTCCCGGAGATCCGATGCTACTACCATAAAACGACTGCGAGTTCAATTCTCGGAGATCCTTTGATTTTGATGTGGAAGGACTGCGGGTTCAATTCCCGGAGATCCTTTGATGTTGATATGAAAGGACTGCGGGTTCAATTCCCGGAGATCTTGTGATACTGATATAAAAGGACTGCGGGTTCAATTTCTGGAGATCCTGTGATACTAATATGAATTGACTGCGGGATCGATTCCTGGAGATCTTGTGATACTCATATGAATGGATTGCGGGTTCGATTCCTGGAGATCCTGTGATACTGATATGAAAGGACTACGGGTTCAGTTCCCAGAGATCTTGTGATACTGATATAAAATGAGTGCGGGTTCAATTCTCGGAGATCCTGTGATACTGATATAAATGGACTGCGGGTTTAATTCTCGGAGATCCTTTGATGTTGATATGAAAGGACTGCGGGTTCAATTCCAGGAGCTCCTATGTCATTGATTCTGTACTTGTTGTGTTAATTTTCCTTGTTAGCTTAATCGTATATGATTTGTAGTTTTTATCTTATTTTGCGGTTACTTCAGATTTACTCCTGCTTTACACTGTTCGATATATTATTATTATTATTATTGTTCTCGTTAGGGCCCTGGCCTTCCTCGTCACTACTCCATCGAGGTTACGCTTGGCACTTACTGAGTACTACCGTGGTGAACTCTTACTACTCTTCTGCACACTTTTTGTTGTGCAGATCCAGGTCCATCTGATCAAGCACACTACCGGTGATCAAGGAGATATATCAGGAGACTCGAGGGATTCATCTGTTGCGTTCGCAGATCCGGAGATTCTTCTTTAGTTCTTCCCTAGTGACACTAGTTATTTCCTTTGTTTCGGTTGTATAGATACTCTTGGTGGATAGAGCGACGGTTATACTCTCTTTAGCCTGTGTTTGCCCATGAGTTTTCGGGTTTGGGTGGTTATATATTCTAGAAATTTTGGTAAAGTGTTTGTGCCGAGCGGCACCTATTACATTTTTTTATGTTATTCCGTTGTTAATTTTATTTGTTCGTGAAAGCTGTAAATTCCGCAATTATGTTAGGCTTACCTAGTGGCGAAGACTGGGTGCTATCATGATAGGTTCACGATTGGTGAACTAGGGTTGTGACATCGTCGCACGTGTTAGATTTCAGCTCAGTCCAGCTAGACAAGGATCTATCCTATGTTGAGGAGCCTGTGGTCATTTTGGACAGGCAGATCAAGAAGTTAAGGTCAAAGGAAATTGCTTAAGTGAAGGTCCAGTGGCGGGGTCAGCCGACTTAGAAGGCAACTTAGGAGACCGAGCAGGATATGCGCAGCCAGTACCCCCATCTTTTTGCTACTCCAGGTATGTTTCTTGACCCGCTCGAGGACAAGCTTTTGTTTTAGTTGGGGAGAATGTGACAACTCCTAATACTACACATGCTCATCAAACAGTGCTTTTTAGCTTTCTTCAGGATTTGGCCCGAACTGTTCGGCAGATTCCCACGCATTACGCACCCCGGCCCGTCGTGTGAGTTACCGCCATGTTTTCCCCGTTATATGCTTAATCATGTTTCAATATGTGTACTTGGTGAATTCGAGTCAATTTGGATCGTGTTTAGTAGGAAATAGGACAATTAGTTTCTTTAATGAAGGATTAGTTTGAAAAACTCAACCATACGTTGACATGTGAGTTAGAGGGCTCGGAATTGAATTCACAGATTATTTGGTTAGCTTTGGGTGATGATTTAAGGCTTAGGATTGCAATCAGAAGTAATTTTGGAGGTCTGGTGAAGAAGTTATCCTATTTTGGCAAAGTATGAATATTGGCGGGTTCTGGTTGACAGGTGATATTTTTATCCGGGAGTCGAAATGAATTTCTAAGAGTTGAAGTGACTTTGTTAGGTGATTTTGGATATGTACGCAAATTTTCAGGTCATTCAGACATAGTTTGGTCGGGTTTTCGATCGAATGTGCATTTTGAAAGTTTTGAAGAAAGTTAGGCTTGAATCCGATATAATTTGAAGGTTTTAGAGTTGTTGGAGGTATTTTTGTGATTGGAACAAGTTTGAATAACGTTACAGGATGTATTGGTATTTTTGGTTGAGGCCCCGGGGGCCTCGGGGTGATTTAGGAAGGCTAATGGGAATATTTAAGTTGAAAAATGCAGCATAAAAATTGCATAGAATTTTGTTCTATGCGATCGCAATGCAAATGTGATCGCATAGTGTTAGCTACAGTACCCAGGATTTTGTTCTATGCAATCGTATAAAGTTAGTTACAGTGCCCGTGAAATTTGTTCTATGCGATCACAGGAGCTCTAACAAGATCGCATAGTGTTAGCTACAATACCGTAAGATTGTTGTTCTATCTAATCGCATAGAGTTAGCTACAGTGCTGAGAAATTTTTGTTTTATAGGATCGCAATGCTCTAATGCGATCGCATAGTGTTAGCTACAGTACCCGGACAGAATGTTAAAAACATTTAAGTCGCGAAAACAACCCCTTTTCCACCATTTCTGGTCATTCTTGAGAGCTTTTCGATGGAAATTAAAGGGGTTTCGACGGGAAGTGATTGGAGGTAAGTCCTATGAACTAAATACATGATTTTATTGAAGAATCATCCTTGAAATTCATGAAAACATAGCAAAATTGTAAGAAATTAGGGCTTGGAGCAAGAACTTTAAAATTAGGATTTAAGGGGCCATTTGTGGTCCGATTTAGGAGTTCTTGCTATGTACAGACTCGTAGCGAGATGAGGAGTCCAGAAATGTAATTTTCGTAATTTTTTGAGATGTGGGGCTGAGGGGTATTTTGGTCATTTTACATATTTTTGCGTATTAGCTTAGAATTTATTTGTAGTATAAATTAATTGAATTATTATTTACTGATGCAATTTGATTGAAGATATTTGAGCCATTTGGAGTCGGATACTTGTGGCAAGAGTGTGTTTTCAGGTTGACTTGCGCTTGATCGAGGTAAGTGGCTTGTCTAACATTGTGTGAGGGACTTTGTCCCTTAAGATATGAATTTGGTAATTGAATGCCTTGTGTGTGAGGTGACGAGCGCGAACTTGAGCTAATTATTGAAACTCGAATTTTACTTAAAAAATAAAAGATACTTGAGTTGAGTTCTCTTTCGTATTTACTTATTCCTAATTTCTATTATAGCCTGTGCTAGCTTAGAGAAGGATATTTAGTGGACTTACTTGCCTATTTGCTTAAACTACCTTGTTTGCATTCTATGAAACATATTAGGCTAGAATATACAATTATTTGATATGAGTTGGTAGCTAATTAATATCTTGGGCCGTTGTTGGTTGATTTAAATTGGGACTACGGGACGACATCCCGAGAGCTTCCCCTTCACTTGTTATATAATAAGATTGAGAGTGCAAGATATTAAGAGATCCCAGAAAGTATTATTGTGGATACTAAGTGATGACAGGATATTTATTGAGGATACCAGGAGATCCTCTGGATACCAAGAGATCCCATAATATTTATTGAGCATACCAGGAGATCCTCTGGATACCGCAAGATCCCAAAAACTATTATTTTGGATACTAGGAGATCCCAGAATATTTATTGAGGTTACCAGGAGATCCTCGGGATACCAAGAGATCCCGGAACCAATTATTGTGGATACTAAGAGATCCCATAAATTATTTATTGAGGACTCCAAGAGATCCTCGGGATACCAGGAGATCCCCGATGATAAATATCTGGTTGTAGTTTGTACCTTTATTCTTTAATAGTGTTTTTCCTCTGCTACTGTTTTACTTATTCTTTTTGTCGGATATCCGTTGTGATTATACACATATTGTTTTCTTATTATCATATTGATTATTATGTTTTTTCCCCAGTGGGGCCCTGACATTCCTCGTCACTACCCAACCGAGGTTAGGCTTGGCACTTACTGAGTACCGCCATGGTGTACTCATGCCCTTCCTGCGTATGTTTTTCATGTGTAGATCCAGGTACTTCGATCGAGTGCATCATCAGTGATCCAGGTGCTATATTCGGAGACTTGAGGTATATCTTCCACGTCCGCAGACCGAAGAGTCTCCTTCTACTCTATCTTGTAGTTTGTAGTTCCATTTCATGTATTCAGTAGTTGTAGACTATTCCGGATATTAGAGTGTTATCTTATGATTCTCTTAGCCTGTGTTGCCCGTAAGTTTCTGGATCTTTGAGATAGTTTCAGAATGTTCAGTGTGAAAGTGTATGTTCCAGGAGGCAATTATATACATTATTCTTGTTATTTTGTGTTGATTATAATTTTTCCGCAAATGTTATTACTTCTGCATGATGTTAGGCTTACCTGGATGCGAAGACTAGGTGTCGTCATGACATGATCACAATTGGTGAACTAGGGTCATGACATGTATATAATTTTTTGATTGTGTTTAACATTTATTTTTTCCAAAAGCTTAATATTATTGTTTTTTTCTTTCTTATTTCAGTATATTCCAAGAAAAATCTGCAAGCATCTTCCTTCAACTTTAGTGCCCGCAAGTTTGCACCATCGTGGCAAAGAGTAGATTGTAATTATGAGCGTTGGTGAACAAAAAACATTCAAGGTAGGCTGGAGACAATTTGTGTTGGATAATTTTATCAGGCGAGGTTTCGTCGTCAAATTTAAGTTGGTTGATATTTCACCACTGCGTGCTATCTTCAATGTGGACGTGAAGGGATAGGGATATCCTATTTGTACTAATCCATTTTTTACTTGGTACTAGGTTGTGTTTGTGTTAAATTCAAATCTTTAGCTATGGTTGTTGTATTTTTATCTATGCTGAAATGTTATGTTAATTAAAGGAAGAAATTTCAATCTTCATATTACATTGAATCTGCTATAACAGTTTATTTCTTACGTTTAAAATCAATTTCAAAGACTATTTTGTTATAACGTATTTCAAACCAACCGTTTGAGAATGATAAATGGTTGGGAATAATAAATGCTTCATAGAGACTTAAAATTCAACATAATTCTACCTACACACTACTAAAATAGTTTGCAATAATAAAAGCTTCATAGACAAGCAAAATATTGAAGACAAATAAATGTTGCATTGAATTATAATCTACCAACCAACTTTTTTTGAATGGAGAAGATAAAATACTTATCTACTGATTTTACCTACTCAGTATAGTAACTAAAACTGTTGAAAAATATAAATGCTTCATGGAAAAGCTAAATAGGTTGACATTGCTAAATGCTTCATTGAGAAGCTCAATGCATTCAGCTCTTTTTAGGAATGGAGAAAAGTATTTGTGCAATTTCTTTTATGATTTCGGTTGTATTATACTAGAAAATTGGATTCAAACCCATGTCTAATAATTTACTGGAATGGATAAAAAACTATTATAATTGTACAAATAATTATTCTTATAATTTACTGGACAAAAAATTATTCTAATAAATATATAGAAGAATACATTACCAAAAAAAGCAGTAAGAAAATATTGTTCAACCCATAATTTATTCAAACCCTAATAAGTTAGCTAAGCAGTGTTAGCCAAGATAAAAAGACATGCCATTTCCTCTAGAATTATCCAATTTTTAATAAATTTAGAAGGTCTCTGGCAACAATATAATTCATCTAAGCTAGTGAACAAACAATCCTCATTCTATAAAAGAACAACTTGAGATTGAGATCTGAATAGGAACTTGTCTTAAAGACATAACTCCATTAGCCAGCAGTACTATCTCAGCTTATATGTTCTTTAACCAATGCTTAAACAATGAGGATTCAACATCATTCCTACAAGAAAATAGATATTTCACTCAATCTGAGCCATATTAAGAAAAGTCTGGACCTTAAATGCTTTCTCTTTTGAAAGTCTTCCAAAAATCTAACTTCAAATTCCATAAACTTAGAAGAAAAGAAAAAAACCAAAAAGAATATAGCAACTGGAGGGACTTCTAAAAAGCATTTTAATTCAAAGCCAAACCAAACAAAATGCTTCACCCTTTTCCCAAAATACTCGAAACACTTACTTAACCTCACAACAAATGCCATAGTGATCATGCATAAGTTGATTGCTAAAATGGCACATTAAACATGATCGAAATGTTAACCAATTAACAAAATCAAACTTCATATATATAATCATGCCCAACTTCATTACAATACTAGATAATCAAAGGTAAAAGTAACATCCTTGCAAAATAAAGATAAACAAAAAACACTTTCAAACACTAGATAACATAAAACCTACAATTGACATAATTAATTTCTAATATTTTCGTAAAGCTTCAACCCTATAAATATGCGCGCTAACATTGCAGTTCAAATAACACTTGATGCACGTTCATTTGTTACCACTTCTTCACTTTCTTCACAGGTCGAGCTTGAAGATGACTCTTCTTGTGAACAACTTCTTTTTTGAAAACTTTTGAAGGCTTGTAAGGCTTCATCATAATACTAGAAAGCATGAAAGTAGCTATCTTCGACTCCAACAAGTATTTTAACACATTCAAACCAATATTTGTATATACCCGGCTTCTTCCAACAATAAACAACAAACACCATAGATTTGAGTTTTTGTTTACATTCAACAGATTTTTCATGTTCATTGAACGCTGATATGGCCGCACTATAAGACTTGAAATACTGGAAGATGCTACGCTTAACCCCGATAACCATAGGAGAACATTCACTCCATGAGTAGTAAATGCTACATAAATAATCGAAGTCCAAAGTTGCTGAAATTTTGACCGAGTGTTGGAGCAGGCTGAAGTCAAGTCGGTGCTTGGCTGCCGCGCGGGCCATTTTTGTGAGACCTAAAATGCGCCCGTGACAACTGGTATCATAGCATAGCAGGTTCATTGAGGAGACACGACGTGCAATGACAGATTTCGTGGTCTTTTTTTAGAACATGGCTGGTGGTAACAATGAATTGAGAGATAGGCTTGCAAAATTGGAAGCATTGGTGGGAAATGTTTCGGAATGGGAAGAACTTGAGTCTCTTATGACTAGAATTGCATTTCTTGAGGGTTAAGTGTCAAGGCTTAGTCGAGAGAACACAGATATGAAGGCCGAGATGGTGATACTACTACATGTTGTGGGTGAGGATGCTCCTCAACGTGGTGCTGAATGTCTCAAAGTGAGAATACCTGAACCAAAGGCATTCGGGGGTGCAAGGAGTTTACGCGAATTTGAGAATTTTCTTTGGGATATGGAGCAGTACTTTCATGCTATTCGTGTGCAAGACGAAGAAGAGAAAGTAACCTTGACTAGCATGTATTTGAGTGATGATGCAAAGTTATGGTGGCGCCCTCATGTGGCTGAAGATGAATGTCTTGGTAGACTAAAGATTGAGTCGTGGGGGCGGCTTAAAAAAGAATTGAAGGATCAATTTCTTCCTAGTAATACATCTTGGATTGCATATGTAATTTTTTGATATTAATTAAATACTTTTTAAAAATTAAAACTATGTATTGGGGGGTGATTGGCACGTTCAAACCATGTCAATGGCACTACCTACGTACTTTCCAGGGGATAATTCATTCAACTTTGAGATAATAGCATTGGAACAAGCATCATTTTAGAAACATTTTTAAAGATAAAAGGAAACTTCTAGCTAGATTAGCAGGAATTCTAGTTTCGATGCATTACCCTACTAGTAATTTCTTACAAGATTTAGAAATAGAACTTACACTGCAATACAATCGAATATTATTATTTGAAGAAGATTTTTGAAAATTAAAATCAAGGGTTAATTGGGTAAATCAAGAAGATGCTAATACAAAGGTTTTTCATATGACTACATTACATAGGCGTAGAAGGAATAGAATTTTTAGTCTTCGTGATACGGTAGGTAACTGGATTTCTAAACATGAGGAGTTAGAAAAACATATTACGGATTTTTACAAAATACTTTTCACCACTGATCATCTAAGCACTCCTAATAAGTATCATGACTCTACAAAAGTTAAAATATCAATGCAAGATCAGTACTTACTGAATAACCCTGTAACAAATCTAGAAATTAAAGATGCTTTATTTAGTTTTCAACCACATAAAGCACCAGGACCTGATGGATTACATCCTTTTTTCTATCAAAAATATTGGACAGATGTGGGCAGTTAGTCACTTCTTTTTGTCAGGAAATTTTCAATACTAAGATTATGCCTCAGGAGCTAAATAAAACTTTTTTATGTCTCATTCCTAAAGTTCAATATCCTACTGCTATACATCAATATCGCCCAATTAGTTTATGTAATACTTTATATAAGTAAACTACAAAAATAAATGCTAATAGATTAAAACCAATTATTACTCAAATAATAGGTCCAACACAATCGCTTTCAGCAAGGTAAACGAGCCTGTGACAATGCAATAATAGTACAAAAAATATTAAACTATTTTAGACTTACGAAAGGTAGGACACAGTATATGTTACTAAAATTAGATCTAGAAAAGGCTTTTGACAGAATAGAATAGTCTTTTATTAGAAGAGCTCTTCAATTTTTTAATATTTCATCTCAAACGATTAGTTTAATTATGTCATGTGTTTCAACGACTTCAATTTCCATAATGATCAATGGATCTAGTACAACTTACTTCACACCATCAAGAGGTATTCGTCAGGGGGATCCTCTATCACCATATCTATTTATAATGTATATGGAAATGGTCTCTCGTAGTATTTCTTTATCAGTAGACTATTTACAGTGGGCACCTATTAATTTAACTAAAAAAGGTCCTGAACTTTCCCATCTTTTATTTGTTGATGACATTGTGTTATTATCAAAAATAACAACCAAACGTTGCCATGCAATAGTTGATGTACTGAATCAATTTACCGCTTGTTCAAGACAGAATATAAATTTTGAAAAGTCAAAGGTTTTTTCTCTAAAAGTTGCTCACTAACGAATAAATATTATATTAAATATACTTTTTTTTAATAAAGAAGGATCCTCTTTTGGGAAATATCTAGGATTTCCTATGTTCATAGGTAGAAAGAAACAGGAAGATTTTCAATTCCTTTTGGACAAATTTAAGAACAGACTAGCAGGATGGAAAGCTAACTTCTTAACATTGTCAGGTCGTTCGACTGTAATGAAATCAACACTAAATAATCTTCCAAACTATGTTATGCAATATATATTAATTCCAAAATAAATTATTAAGAAACTAGAGCAATATCAAAAGAATTTTCTATGGGGTTCCACCAAGGAAAAAAAGAGATTACATTTGATAAATTGGGATTTAGTGACTAACTCCAAGGCTAGTGGAGGTCTTGGGATACAAAAGTTAGCTACTAAAAATAATATTTTACTTGCTGGTCTTGCTTGGAGAATATTCAAAAATCCACATGCAATGTGGGAAAAAGTTCTTATTAATAGATACTTACATAAAACCTCCTATACTACAAATTCGAGAACTTGGAATAATGTATTAAACGGTTGGAACTCTTGCCAAAAGGGAATTCACTGAAAAATAGGGGACGGAAAAATATTAAGGTTTGCTACGATCCTTGACTTAAACATGGGACTACAATGCGTTCCTTAATACAAGGACCTCCATCATTTCAGGAATCCAATTTAACAGTTGCTCAAATGATCACTCCTTTGAGGTGAAAAAAAAACCATCCCTCTTTTGAATTAACTAATAATATTACTCAATTAATGGATGCTATATACGTATCCATTTTTCATCAAACACCTGACTTTATTTAACTGGGCCTTAACAAATACAAATAAGTTTACAATCAATTTAAAGTATAAGTTGCATAGAGACGATGATATTGAATTAAAGGGCACTTATGATACTAATTTTAATTGGATTTGGACACTACCCATATATCCCAAGTTAAAAAGTTTTCTTTGGCTTGTTTGTCATAATAGGCTGCGAACAAATAGCTACTTAACACATATAAAAATTAAAAATGATGCAACTTGCCAATTTTGCATGAGACTAGAGGAAGCCTTGAAACATATTTTCTTTGAATGTGTGTACAAATTTATTGGAAATATTTAGGTTTAACTCCATTAGTTAATTCTCTTACTCATCAGTTTAATAATATTAATTAGCTACATCATCTCCTTTTTAATAAAAACAAAATATTACTTCATTAACCCTCTAAACTTACCCTATAGTTTATGGAATATTTGGTTAACACATAATGATATTCTTTTTCGAAAAATCAAAAATAGTATTCCTTTTGATAAAATTACTAAACAAGCAGCATAGTTTATTTATCTAACGTCTTTTCATCCAAGGAAATAAAAGATGAGAAGGGAACGTAAAGACTTTAAATGTTATCCCCCAGCAAATAACTGTTTTAAGCTTAATACGGATGGAGCCTTTTCGAACACATCAGCAGGAATAAGAGGGGTAATACGTAATTCAAATGCTGAATGGATCATAGGATTTGCTGGACCAGTACCACACATATCTCCTATTCTATCAGAATTATATGCTTTAAAGCATGATTTAAGAATTACTTATGAACTAGATATTAAAACTCTAGAGGTAGAGGTAGATGCAAAGAGTCTATTATTATTATTTGACTACGAAAATATTATTTTTTCTAATCTATTGGCGGATTGCAGGTTCTATCTGGACAGCTTAGGTAAATCAGTATTCAATCATGCATACCGAGAGCAAAATATGGTAGCAGATCGATTAGCTAAGGAAGGTCACAACTATGGGATAGCATGCAAACCAATAATTTTTATCATGTTCCTGATTTTGTTAAGTTAAATTTTGAGTCGGATAAGGCTGGATTGCAAGGAACTCAACCAAGCCTATTGGTGAAAAGTTTGCTAAGTAATAGTACAAATACTAATATTAATAGAAGCGTGAATGTAAAGGGCTCCCATGATGATAATTCCAATAGGATGACCATGGTGGAAACCGTAAATACTAGTATTGCTTTAACTAGTTGTAACAACTCTTTACGTATTGCTTAAACTTTATATATATAAGTTATTGTCACAACCCGGATTTTCCACCATCGGGAGTCATGATGGCGCCTACTAGTGGAAGCTAGGCAAGCCAACTATTACTTACATTTTTCATTAGTTAGCACTCTCTTCTTAAGACTTTGAATAAAATCATATAATTATAGCGGAATAATTAAACTTAGCGGAAGACTTAGTCAATTTTATCAAATATAATACAAAAAACTCAAACATGATACACTACCCAAGACTGGTGTCACAATACTCACAAACTTCTAAGAATAATACACATAATTGTATGAAAGAAATTAAGATGTTTATCTCGAATACATGAGATAACAGAATGAAATACATAGTTAGAGGAGACAACGGGTCCTGCGGAAGCCTGCAAGGCTACCTCGTAGTCTCAGTAGTCGGAATATACACAATTGTGCCACTGCCGCCGCTGCTGTCCGTAACCTGTATCTGCGCAAAAAAAGCGCAGAGTGTAGTATCAGCACAACCGACCCCACGTGCTAGTAAGTGCCTGGTCTATCCTGGCGAAGTAGTGACGAGACTAAGCCCAGTCACCCACATAAACCTGTACAGTTGCATATATATATATATATATATATATATAGAAGTAGTGACAAGCATATATATATAAACATTTATAAGGAAATACTCTGCCCTGCAATAACAGCCAATAACGCATAATATCCAGAGTAATCTAGTCAACATAATTAAATCTTACTTTCATGTCTCAATTCTTTATTTTTCTTTTCATATCTCGTGGTAGGCGTACCACCCGCTCCCAACTGTAATAGTAAGTTATATCTTGTGGTAGGCGTACCACCCGCTCCCAACTGTATCAATAAATTATATCTTGTGGTAGGCGTACCACCCGCTCCCAACCGTATCAATAAATTATATCTTGTGGTAGGCGTACCACCCGATCCCATCTGTATCAATAAATTATATCTTGTGGTAGGCGTACCACCCGATCCCATTGTATCAATAATTATATCTTGTGGTAGGCGTACCACCCGCTCCCAAATATATCAATAGGCTACCGGCAACTATGGCCAATGCCAAGATTCAAATCACTTTCTGGTCGGCGTGCCACACGATCCCAATTCTTTAATATATATATATTACCGGCAATAAGCCAATAATCTCTGATCAACAGTGAATATATAAAAGTATTACCGGTATTACACCAATAATCTTTACTTCAACAATATTGATATTACCGGTGTGAAAACCGATAAATGACAATAAATCAACGATACATCCCCGTTACCTGTGTAATACCAATAACTCATAATCTATAATTTATATGTACTTTACCGGTATAAAACCAATCAATGATAATGAATCAACAATTTACCTCTGTTACCGATGTAATACCAATAACTCTAAATCTACAATTTTTATGTACTTTACCGGTAAACCAATAATAATCTCCCTTCACATAATCACTTAGGATTAATAAGAATTTAATCCATTTTTAAGACTCACGGTGATGCTCGACCCCCAACGTATAGATACTCGTCACCATGCCAATACGTCGGACTCCACATTTCACAATTTACACATAAAGTCAATTCCTATTCCCTCAAGCTAGGATATAACAAACACTTACCTCGAAAGTTTACGAACAATTCAATCCGTGGAAATGCCTTTTCTTTTCAAATTCGGCTCCAATCCAATCGTATCTATACACAATTGATTTAATATCATCAATACTACTCAACAACTAATTCATAAGGCCAATTTCAACTTTTACAACATTCTGCCCGGAATAGTGTATTTCGACCCCGGGCCCACATGGTCGGAAGTTGGAGTTCGGACCAAAATCCGGTTACCCATTCCCCCACGAGTTCAAGTATATGATTTGTTTTAAAATCGGACCTCAATTCGAGGTCCAATTACCCAATTCATGAAAACCCTATATTCTACCAAAAACAAGAAATTCTACTATGAAAACCTTTGATTTCTATTGAAAAACATGTTTAATGTTGTTAGGAATTGAAAGATTTAAGTAAAAAGTGACTTACAATGGTTTTGAAAAAGAGGAAGTTCGTGAAAAATTGCCAATTGATGTTTTTGGGTTGTGAAATGTGAAAAATGAAGCTGGAAATCGTGATTTACAGGTCTCTGTGTTCGCATTTGCGAACATGGGTTCGCAATTGCGAACCCCGACCAATTTCCGGAGTTTGAAAAATAAGCTAAGGATGGAAAGTTCGCATTTGCGAAGCCAAGGAAAATCTGGGGAGTACGCATTTGCGAACATTTGTTCGCATTTGCGAACAAGGCTGGATCAAGGGCCTTCGCATTTGCGACATTTTTGTCGCATTTGCGAAGCTAGGCCTTTTACTGAAGGCCTCGCATTTGCGAGGTATTGTTCGCATTTGCGAACCCTTTCACTCCCCTGCCATCTTCGAATTTGCGAAGATTGGTTCGCAATTGCGAACCAAGGCCAGCCTAGGGACATCTCGCAATTGCGAGAAAGTCTTCGCAATTGCGAAGCCAACAACTGGGTGAAAACCAGCAGTGTTAAAAATTCAGAAATTGATCCAACGGTCCATCAAATCTTTACCCGAGCCCCCCGGGCTCCAAACCAAACATGTACACAACATCAAAAACTCATTACAAACTTGTTCATGCGATCACATCGCCAATATCACATCGTTTTCATCAAATCAAGCCTCAAGTTCATGATTTTCATACTTTTGGTTTTCAAAACTTTCAAACTTGGAACTCAAGGTCCAAAACATGTCAAACGACATCCGAATGTCACCAAACTTTGCAAAAAGAACATATATAATATTTAAGACTTGTACCGGGCGTCGGAACCAAAATACGAGCCCGATACCAAGGTCGATTAATTCATTTTCCTTTAATAATTACATCAAAAACAATTTCACAGAAAAATTCATAACTTGGGCTCTAGGCCTCAGAATTCGACTCCGGACGCATGTCCAAGTCCCATATTTTCCTACGGACCTTTCGGGACCATCCAATCTCGGGTCCGGGTCCGTTTACCAAAAATGTTGACCGAAGTCAACCATATCAATATTAATATCATTTTTCTCCAAATTTCTCATAGAATTCATATTTTCTATCTCAAAATCTTTTCGGCTACATGCTCGGATCGTGCACGTAAATCGAGGCAACATAGAATGAGGTTTTCAAGGCCTCAAAAGCTCGAAATGATTAATAAAACAAGTGATGACCCTTTGGGTCGTCACATTCTCCACCTCTAAAACAACCGTTCGTCCTCGAACGGACAAAAGAAAGAAGTACCCGAGTCAAGGAATAGATGAGGATATCGGCTCCGCATGTCAGACTCGGACTCCCAGGTCGATGCCTCAGGAGGCTGACCCCTCCACTGAACTCGCACAGAAGGAAAACTCTTCGACCTCAACTGTCGAACCTGCCGATCTAGAATAGCTACCGGCTCCTCCTCATAGGACATATCTTTGTCCAATTGGACAGTGCTAAAATCTAACACGTGCGATGGATCGCCGTGATATTTTCGAAGCATGGACACATGAAACACTGGATGCACAACTGATAAGCTAGGTGGCAAGGCAAGTTTATATGCCACATCTCCCACACGATCAAGAATCTCGAATGGGCCAACAAACCTAGGGCTAAGTTTGCCCTTCTTTCCAAATCTCATCACGCCCTTCATAGGCGACACTCGGAGCAATACTCTCTCCTCAATCATGAAAGTTATCTCTCGAACCTTGCGATCTGCATAGCTCTTTTGTCTAGACTGAGCTGTGCGAAGCCTATCTTGAATAATCTTGACCTTATCTAAGGCCTCCTGAAATAAATCTGTACCGAATAACCGAGTTTCTCCCGGTTCAAACCATCCAACCGGAGAACGACACCGTCTACCATAAAACGCTTCATAAGGAGCCATCTGGATGCTCGATTGATAACTATTATTATAAGCAAACTCTGCCAAAGGCAGGAATTGATCCCATGAACCTCCAAAATCATTAACACACGCCCGAAGCATATCTTCCAATATCTGAATAGTCCTCTTGGACTAACCATCCGTCTGGGGATGAATGGCTGTACTTAGCTGAACTTGCATGCCCAACTCTCGTTGAACCGCCTTCTAGAAATGTGAGGTAAACTATGCACCTCGATCTGAAATAATAGAGATAGGCACACCATGAAGGCGAACGAACTCCCTGATATAAATCCCAACTAACCTCTCGGATGAATAGGTAGTGGCAATAGGAATAAAATGAGCTAACTTGGTTAGCCTATCTACCATCACCCAAACAGCATCAAACTTCTTCCGAGTCATCGGAACTCTAGAAATGAAGTCCATCGACATTTGGCACACAAATGCGCCCTTGCATCCTTAGGATCCCATCAGCATCTAAGGTGACCTGTTTAGCACCTCCTCGCTGAACCGTGTCTCTAAGGTCACATAAATAGGAATCATTATATTGTTGATCGCGGATAAGCTCCAATAATGAAGAGCGAGCGATCGTGCAAGCTAGTACTCGACTAGGCTCAGAAATATCCAACCTTACAAATCGGTTGGCCAATGACTGAACATCCAAAGCAATTGGCCTCTGATTGACTGGAATATAAGCAAGACTGCCCATACTGGCTGACTTCCTACTCAAAGCGTCAGCCACCACGTTTGCTTTTTCCCCGATGATATAAAAAGGTGACATCATAATCTTTCCGCAATTCTAGCTACCTTCTCTGCCTCAAATTAAACTCTTTTTGTTTAAACAAATACTGAAGACTCTTATGATCGGTGTATACTTCACATACTACACCATATAAATAATGCCTCCAGATCTTCAATGCGTGAATAATCGCCGCCAATTCTAGATCATGCACTGGGTAATTCTTTTCATGAATCTTCAACTTCCTCGAAGCATAGGCAATAACCTTGCCATCACTGCATTAACACTGCACCAAGCCCAATACGGGAAGCATCACAATAATCAGCATAAGGTCCCGTACATGTGGGTAAAACCAATACCGGTGTTGTGGTCAAGGCTGTTTTGAGCTTTTGAAAGCTCGCCTCACATTCATCTAACCATTAATATTGAACACCTTTCTGTGTCAATCTGGTCAGTGGGGTTGCAATAGATGGAAACCCCTCCACAAATCGCCGATAATAACCCGCTAATCCTAAGAAACTTCAAATTTCCGTGGCTGATGTCGGTCTAAGCCAGTTCTTGACTGCCTCAATCTCCTTTGGATCAATCTGAATACCTGCTGCCGTCACAATATGACCCAGGAATGCAACTGAACTTAGCCAAAATTCACACTTCGAAATTTTCCATATAGTTGGCTATCTTTCAGAGTCTGCAAAGTCACTCTGAGATGTTGCGCATGCTCCTCATAACTGCAGGAGTAGGTCAATATGGAAACAATGAAGACTACAACAAACAAGTCTAAATAAGGCACGAACACCTCATGCGTATGCACATATCCATGACTCTGAAGTCCGGCCATAAGAGTTGTTCTTAAATTACAACATTGTCAATTAACCCTGTTATCAAATATCTTATTCCAAAACTCCCACTTTACTCACAGTGAGGTATGGAAACCTCATGATTACTTTCTCGAGTTAATGTGTCATATTTATCCTTACCTGGTGCTCATCTCAAAGTCTAGAACTCAACGGTCACAAAATGGAAACGGTTAAATATGAATAGAAACTGTGCAAGGATTGTCAAATAATCCTAACAGGTATGGCTCAAATTTAGGATATTATGCTAGATTTTTATTTCCAAAAAGGGAAAATTTTAAACACAAACTTTTCACCACCAGGACCTTGTCCTCATATAATATTCACCGCAGCTTGCAGCTCGGTTTTTAAAACAAATATTTTCACGTTATACAAATTTTGAGGATCTCATCCTCCACTCTAAATTACAAGCATTTGCACATTGTGCCACTGATGTTTTTCATTTCCTTTCTTTCTTCTTTTCAACTATTCTCCGTCAAAGAGTATCACGACATAAAAGAACCCTCATACCAACATGGTATACAATTTAACCATTGAAAATAGTTATTTCGGGAATTCATTCCCATTGTAATAATTAATATAAAGTCACTTTTGACCTCATCAATATTCCTAGTGAGCAATACAATAATAATAGAGATAATTATCTCCATTTAATAGCACAGCGTGAGTATTCACATAAGTAGATTTGATGATTACGAAGCTCACTCATGAGCGGAGCATATTAAGAGGACTTGCTTCAATTCTTCAAAGATCAAATCAAATTGAGGAAAAATGTTCTTTTTATAACAAATCAGAATTGTACATGTGATAACATCATCTGGTGTAGTGACCTCAGTCACACCATAGAAATTATGTCAACAACTAGATCTCCACCTCTAGGAGTCTCACCTCCGCCTCTAACATCCTGACCCCTAACTCTAGCTGGTCATGTGAGTTGAGTATTGACTGCAATGGGGCACGTAGCTTGAATGCCTTCATAAATTATATTTCTCTAATCTGCCACATTCACAACAATTCCTTTGAGGCCCAGTTAACTTATTGGACATGACGATATATTCGGACACTGTCACAATAACCTGACATGATCGTTCAGATCATACATACCACACATTTCAAAGTGTCAGGGAGGTAACTCCTCCATACATTTCTACAAATAGGATTGAGTAGGTAATGTCGCATGGCCAGTCTGCCCTCTTCATAGGCTTGCCACAAACATTGACGACCAATTACTTCTTTTGCTCATATACTCTTTATTACTCTTTGGGCCGATTCTTACCCCCTGCAGAGTACTAAGCCTCAAACATGCATAATTTATTTGGGGGACCTTTCCATACCATATGTATACATTCCAAGCCAAAACTGACATAAAACATGGCCATTCGGTCCATTCACTAATAGTGGTTTTCCCCCTTTTGGCTATAAGTCAAAGTCACAACATCTGATAGTCCACAATAATTATCCTTCACAACTTCGAATAAATCAACCAGACGTCAAGGTCCATTAAAACCACAGCCGGTTAGTAAATACATTATGTTTCCACTACTTCACTCGCTACCTGAAACACAATAGAATCAACCCTCTCACCTTCAACTATTCCCGCGTTCTGCAATATCTCATAGCAACAATCAATAAATTACCTTGGGTTCTCAAAAGATGCACCACTGAAGGAGATAGCGAAGAGTTTGGTGAAACTTACCCAAAACTCGATAAAACTTCTGAAGGCATTGTTGATCTACCACCAGCATGTGCCATTGTCGGCTGAAGAAGTAGTACATGCCTTCGCTGTTCGTGGGAAGACAAGAGTATAAATTCAACTTAACATTTGAAGAACAAACTCGCACGATAGGAAAGAATGAAGGGAATATTTTCCAAACTCTGTAGCCTTTGGGGGATAAATACAGACGTCTCCGTACCGATCCCTCAAACTCTACTAAGGTTGTTCGTGAGTTGTGAGACCTGTGCAACCTAGTGCTCTGATACCAACTTGTCACGACCCGGATTTCCCACCATCGGGAGTCATGATGGCGCCTACTAGTGGAAGCTAGGCAAGCCAACTATTACTTACATTTTTCATTAGTTACCACTCTCTTCTTAAGACTTTGAATAAAATCATATAATTACAGCGGAATAATTAAACTTAGCGGAAGACTTAGTCAATTTTATCAAATATAATACAGAAAACTCAAACATGATACACTACCCAAGACTGGTGTCACAATACTCACGAACTTCTAAGAATAATACACATAATTGTCTAAAAGAAATTAAGTTGTTTATCTCGAATACATGAGATAATAGAATTAAATACATAGTTAGAGGAGACAACGGGTCCTGAGGACGCCTGCAAGGCTACCTCAAAGTCTCAGTAGTCAGAATATCCACAATCGTGCTATTGCCGCTGCTACTGTCCGTAACCTGTATCTGCGCAAAAAGAGCGCAGAGTGTAGTATCAGCACAACCGACCCCATGTGCTGGTAAGTGCCTGGTCTATCCCGGCGAAGTAGTGACGAGACTAAGGCCAGTCACCCACATAAACCTGTACAGTTGCAATATATATATATATGCACAAAAACATTTATAAGGAAATACTCTACTCTGCAATAACAGCCAATAACTCATAATATCCAGAGTAATCTAGTCAACAGAATTAAATCTTACTTTCATGTCTCAATTCTTTATTTTTCTTTTCATATCTCGTGCTAGGCGTACCACCCGCTCCCAACTGTAATAGTAAGTTATATCTTGTGGTAGGCGTATCACCCGCTCCCAACTGTATCAATAAATTATATCTTGTGGTAGGCGTACCACCCGATCCCATCTATATCAATAAATTATATCCTGTGGTAGGCGTACCACCCGATCCCATTGTATCAATAATTATATCTTGTGGTAGGCGTACCACCAGCTCCCAAATATATCAATAGGTTATCGGCAACTATGGCCAATGCCAAGATTCAAATCACTTTGTGGTCGGCATCCCACACGATCCCATTTCTTATCATAAAAGTGGTTGGCGTGCCACACGATCCCAATTCTTTAACATATATATTACCGGCAATAAGCCAATAATCTCTGATCAACAGTGAATATATAAAAGTATTACCGGTATTAAACCAATAATCTTTACTTCAACAATATTGATATTACCGGTGTAAAAACCGATAAATGACAATAAATCAATGATACATCCTCGTTACCGGTGTAATACCAATAACTCTTAATCTACAATTTATATGTACCTTACCGGTATAAAACCAATCAATGATAATGAATCAACAATTTACCTCTGTTACCGATGTAATACCAATAACTCTAAATCTACAATTTTTATGTACTTTACCGGTAAACCAATAATAATCTCCCTTCACATAATCACTTAGGATTAATAAGAATTTAATCCATTTTTAAGACTCACGGTGATGCTCGACCCCCAACGTATAGATACTCGTCACCATGCCAATACGTCGGACTCCACATTTCACAATACATCCGTCACACAATAAATAAACACTACCAAGATCCGGAACCCCACAGTAACACAGACTAAAAGAGAAATACAACTGTGGCTCTATGTGTAAAGAGTATCTAACAACGAAATGAAGAAAAATGTCAACTAGTAATACTAGAATAGAAGGGAAGCCTCCGGATCCGCGGACGTAGCAGATCATACCTCGAAGTCTCCCAGAAAGCTGCAGAATCACCTAGTACGAGCCTGCTCTGATGTACCTGGATCTGCACAACAAAAGTGTGCAGAAGAGTAGCATGAGTACACCACGGCGGTACTCGGTAAGTGCCAAGCCTAACCTCGATGGAGTAGTGACGAGGTAGGTCAGGGCCCTACTGAGAAACAATAATATAATGATGAAAACAAAATAAACAGTTTATGTGATAATAATTTCCGAAATAACAACATTATGATAATTACTGCAACTGTCTACGATTAAGCTAACAACAAATAACCAACTCAAATAAACAAATCCGGGATCTGTGGGAATTGAACCCACAGTCCCATTCTCAGTACCTCTGGGTCTCCGGGAATCGAACCCGCAGCCCATGTCTCAATAATATCTCAATAACTCAGGATCTCGGGAATCGAACCCGTAGTCCCTACCAATAACTCGGGATCTCGGGAATCGAACCCGTAGTCCCTACCAATAACTCAGGATCTCGGGAATCGAACCCGTAGTCCCTACTAATAACTCAGGATCTCGGGAATCGAACCCGTAGTCCCTACCAATATCACGCCGGGTCTCCGGGAATCGAACCCACAGCCCTGGGTCTCCGGGAATCAAACCCGCAGTCCACAAACAATATCACTCCGGGTCTCTGGGAATCGAACCCACAGCCCTGGGATCTCCGGGAATTGAACCTGCAGTCCACAAACACATCAAATAAAGAAAACACACAGAGAGAATATAATATGTTAAATTACAACTTCATCAAAATTAGTGCCAACAATTTATCAAGAGTTCAAGTAAATCAACTAGGCAATTAAACATGTTGAATCCTAGCTAATCATGCTTTTCTAAGTAATACCGGGTAATAGTAACGCTTTTATCAGCTAAGAGCAGGAATATCACTAATCGGACAATTCAAGTAAAGTGTGTGTTACAACAACCAGCGCATGTACACGCCCGTCACCTCGCGTACAAGGCATTTAAACTATCACATAATATCCTAGGGGTGAAAGTTCCCCCACGCGAGGTTAGACAAGCCACTTACCTCGACTCCGGTTCAAAACCGCTAAGAGACAACTCTCTTGCCGCGAATGTCGGCCTCCACAAGTGTAGTATCTGATAAAATCAATAGAATCACGTCAAAATAGGCCAATTGGGCATTACCCAATCAAAATAACTCAAAATTCACCAAAACCCACAAGTTGCCAAAACCCGACTTCCGGTATGCTTATCGAAAAATCACGAAAAATATATATTCGGGTTCCTTATCTCAATACGAGTTTGTGCATATAAAATTTATCGAAATCGGACTCCGTTTGCCCATTCAAATCAAAGATTTTCTAACATTTAGGCCTAGGGCTCAAACCCACCTTTAATCTTCCAATTTCGGTGAAATAATCATGGATTTCATGATAAACCAACGAATTAAGGTCAAGAGACTTACCCCCGATGATCTCCCGATGATATCCCAGCGTTTCCCCTTCAAAATCCTCTCTTGGAGCTCAAAAATGGCGTTTTGCGAATGAGGGTCGCGGGTTGATTGTTCTGGACTTAAATCACTGCCAGACATTTTTACTCTATGCGATCGCATGATCCCTGTTGCGATCGCATAGCACAAATTTCGACCCTCGCCAAACTACTCTATGCGATCGCATAGACCTCAATGCGATCGCAATGCTTACCGAAATATAACTATGCGATCGCATGCCCTGCTCCGCGATCGCATAGAACAAAAGCTTGGACCTGGGACCCCTCTTCTCTATACACTATGCGATCGCATAGGACCGTACGCGATCGCATAGAACAACTTTCCAGAACTATGCGATCGCATATCCATGCCCGCGATCGCATAGAACAAATTCTTGGCCTCTCCAAAACCTTCTATGCGATCGCATTAGCCCATTGCGATCGCATAGAGCATTCGTCTGCAACACACACCAGCAGTTAACAGCATTTCCAAAATGCAAGAAATAGCCCGATTTGACCCCCGGATTCATCCCGAGGCCCCGGGATCCCAACGAAAACCACCAACCTATTCCAAAACATGATACGAACTTATTCTAATCATCAAAACACGTCTAACAACATCAAAACCCATAATTCACATCGAATTCAAGCCTAAATTTCTTAAAACTTTCCGAATTGCATATTCGATCAAAAACCCGACCAAACGACGTCCGAATGACCTGAAAATTTGCGGACATATCCAAAATCACATAACGAAGCTACAGGAATTGTCGGAATTCCATTCCGACCCCCGGATCAAAATCTCACCTATCGTTCGGATTCGCCAAAATTTCAACCTTCGGCATTTCAAGCCTAATTGAGCTACGGACCTCCAAAATATATTCCGAACGCGCTCCCAACCCCGAAATCACCTGACGGAGCTAATGGAACCATCGGATTTTCATTCCGAGATCGTCTTAACACTGTTCCGGCTACGGGCCATTTCCTAGCTTCAAAGCTCTTATTTAGGGACTAAGTGTCCCAAAATGCTCAAATTTTCAGAACCGACTCTCCCGGCAACCCAAAATGGCAGAAATGAACTTAGGGGAACAGTTAAGTTAGGGATTGGGGCGTAATTTTCTAAAACGACCGGTCGGGTCGTTACATCTTCCCACACTTAAAGATTCGTTCGTCCTCGAACGAGCATAGAAAACATACCCGGAGTAGTGAAAAGATGAGGGTACTGGCTGCGCATATCCTGCTCGGTCTCCCAAGTCGCCTCCTCGACCGGCGGGCCCCGCCACTGAACCTTTACCGAAGCGATGTTCTTTGACCTTAGCTTTCTGACTTGCCTGTCTAGAATGGCTACTGGTTCCTCAACATAAGACAAATCCTTGTCTAGCTGAACGGATGTGAAATCCAACACATGCGACGGGTCACCATGGTATCTCCGGAGCATGGAGACATGAAACACAGGGTGAACTCCGGCTAGGCTGGGAGGTAAGGCCAACTCATAAGCAACCTCCCCAACACGCCTCAAAATCTAAAAAGGGGCAATAAATCTAAGACTCAGCTGAGCACATTAGCTTGATATATCTGAAGATAGTCCCTCTTGTTTAAGCAATTAAGTCTTAGAGCCTAATTCCAACATCCGGAATTCTATGTCGGGCTTGTTTTCATCAAGAGATCACTCAATATTCCTCAAACGCCGTCCTCAAACATGATTGCATAACCTTGCTGGATTCTTACCTTGCAACTCAAAATCCACAAGACCACAATAATATTTTATGATCAAATTAGCCAAAAATTCAACGAATTAGATGCTCCCATCACACCTCATGATCTACATAGGTCTCGTTCCAACCTTTACAATACGGACACGACGGAAAAGATGTGCTGATATCCATAACCAACTACTGAATCAACAATTCATTGGTCCATACTCCTGACAAGATCCATTACCCTGTCCTAAACCAGAGGATGATCATTTCTTCTATAGTATACTTCATATAATCAATTTGCACTGACCCCAAGTCACATAATCTCATCTCACCCTGTACGAACTGCTCAGGCGATAAGCCACATCGGACATAATCAAAAGTCCCACAAGATGACACAATGTGCTACTAATCCACTAATACGTACGTGATACAAAGGAAGGCGAAAACTAGAGAGAATTATTCAGCTCTCACATAAACATGGGCCTCCTCAGAAAATAGGAAACATAACACATAAAAGCAATTATAGACACCGAAATAGACACCACATTGTTGCGGCGTGCAACCCGATCCCAATAATATGCCCATGGCGGCGTGCCACCCGATCCCAACAATATAACCATGGCGGCGTGCCACCCGATCCCAACAATATAACTATGGCGGCGTGCCACCCGATCCCAACAATATAACCATGGCGGCGTGCCACCCGATCCCAACAATATAAAACTCACACAAGGAGTCATATGTCGAGCTGAATAGTTCGTCACATCAAAATACTGACTATCGATCATAAGCACACTAAGGTGCATGATATCAGACACAATGAAACATATAGCGCTATAGGCTACAACTCAAGCACAACCGAGGTGCGATATAAGATCTGAGTCTCAAGAGCCATCATGCTCCTATAACATCACCGCTGAGCGGAACCCCAACACATAAGGAACTTACCAAGCCGTCTCACACTCATACGGCACAATATATCTTACATGAATTAACCAACCGCGAAATAAGACCGCGACTATCCCTTCATAAAGGGCGCATTGTTGGAAGAAACATAACTGGCCTGACGCAAGGCTCACTTCCACATTTAAATCTATCCACCGACCTTAAGTCTATCATGGTCGTGCCAAGATAAGTCAATAGTATTTCACAGGTCTATAACCCAATAAGCAGAGTGCCCTCCAGGCATAAGTTCTCAAATGGATGATATCACCAAACTCCTCATACTTGGTTTAAATTTCTAACCAATCAAGTGACTACAAGTCACACCTATACAATCTTCTTGTGGGTCAAGCTCCCACCATCTTCCGAATAATTAAACGGACTTGCACATTCAGCCCACCGGCTGCACTAACACTGAAAAGCGATCAGGAGTCCCTAACCGGGATGCAAAGCCTTTCTCATAGAACACCAACCTCAAATGATACCGATGCTAATACCCATCTTACTCAAAACACTGACACTCTTTCCCTGCTCATCCGAGCTCTTTATATCATATTCATTGACCAAACTGTGACCTTAGTCCTTCAAATTTCATACTACTCGCTGCACCCCACGTGCCGATATACGATAGACACAATTTCCATCATAGCTCTAGAACTGACGATAGGCTAATACTTCATCACATAAGACCTTCCATTTAACTCATTTTAGGAGAACTATAGCAACACACAGTGAGTTCTCATAACCGTTGAATATGCCAATCTCTAAGTAGTGGTCCAAGCCACCATAACCCTTTCCGAGATCCGCCTACTCATAACAGGCCCTAACAGAAGAATACTTCAGAATTACATCAATCACTGCGGCCGACAAGTCTCAAATGCACCGCCACAAATCACATGCATAATTCGATCACGTTGCATGAATCGATCATTGACACCAATACGCCAACTCAACTATGGCCGATCAATCTACTTCCTTCCAGGTTATCCTTGATTGCCTTAGAAATGTTAATATCTTCCTTCAATACCTAACTTATTCCAACCGCACTTACCCCGAGTGACCTTAAATCATGAGGCCATGCTATCTCAAGAACGACGACCATTTCATGTCTCTCAAATACTACACCACAAGTCAAAACATCATAGATCGTTTTGTGTTTTTCTTCATGAGTTTCTTCAAAAGTTTGAGCCTCAACTGTACTTATAGACTCAGAATTATCAGGCACCACACTTTACCTCTTGAATTCACTAGGACCGCTATTGAGAACCATCCGGTTCTAACTTTCCCCAGTACGCAACCAACTCTATTGAATTTCTTTATAACATATGAATACCCTCTCGATAAAGCACCCAGCGGAATCACTTCCCGCGAAGCCCGCACCTATACGAGGCATAAATCATGAATTTTCCCTCAAGTTTGAACATGAGCCAGTAAGGCTAAACATAACATGCATTCAACAATACATATACTCAAATTACCACACATGGTCCTTTTCCCGTGGCTGCAATAACACAATAATACGCTGGTATCCATAATTCACACGGGTAATTAACCATGCGATCCAATCTTAAGCGGTGGGACTCTCCCACTTAGCCCAAAGCCACTATTACACGACTCTCGAACACATTATAACCATTCTCTCAAGTCATTTACTATTATTCAACTACAACTCACTTGATCCAATGAATATAACCACCTGTGCTATATTAGCACTCTAACACCATAGGGTATTGAACTCATCCCAATACAACCAAGCATATTCCCGCTCTATGTATCGAGCATTCTTTACCACGACAGCTTAAGACATACCGTGATTCTCACACCTACGAAGCACTATGT
The DNA here is from genome assembly GCA_032618575.1 of Nicotiana noctiflora. Lineage (NCBI taxonomy): Eukaryota > Viridiplantae > Streptophyta > Magnoliopsida > Solanales > Solanaceae > Nicotiana > Nicotiana noctiflora. The sequence goes on along the minus strand of JASVEL010002081.1, from coordinate 243,421 downwards.
AGCCTTCGCCGAAGTCTTCCCTGCTGATAATGAAATGTAGAATTATTATGGACACAGGAACATCAAAAGTCCCAACGTCATACCATACGAGTCTCAACTCTTACTCTTCCACAAGTTTCAAAGAACCTTTTGAATAGCACCTAAATACAGTGCGAGCCAAATCTGATATGATACATGACCCATAATTTGGTCGTTGATAGTGAAATCCTTTCAGTTAGCACGAAGCCTTAAAGATATATCTTGCTAATCCACGATAATAGCCTTTATCATATGTACGTCTTCATCATAAGACAACCCAAGACATTGGTTTGGTACATGTCCTTCTTAAGACAGTTAAACTCATTTCCCCCAGTATCTCTGCTGGCTGAATTCTTCGCTAAATAGATATCTCATATGAACCATATAGTCTTTATTACCACCAACTATCTTTAGATCTACATCCACCTTGTGATTCTACCTTTATTGTGACGATTAGGCAGTTAAGTAAACCTTCTCAAGACCATACTTATCAACTGAATGTCAGAACCTAGTGCACCCCCATGTGCACAGTTGAAGATCTCTCAATTTTATTGCATTATCGATATGGATGACACGCGGTAACAATGGTTGAGTAAATTCTTGACTTCCTTGAGATCTCTCGGCAGCGTCACGAACCGTTGGTGCATACTTGATACCAAGTGCGCAATTTCAATACACGAGTGGATGCAAAAGAACATATGACATAGGCTCCAACCGAATAAATGGCGCACGATAAGGAATTCAAAGAATTGAAGAGTTTCCTAAATAGTTACATAGCCTCTCGTAGATAAATACAGACGTCTCCGTATCGATCAGCGAGAATCTAAGTAACCGGTCTGTGTCCCGTGACTCCTACGAACCTAGAGCTCTGATACCAACTTGTCACGACCCTAGTTCACCAATTGTGAACATGTCGTGATGGCACCCAGTCCCCACGACTAGGTAAGCCTAATACGTTGCGGAATCTATAAATTATAATTACTTAAATAAGAAACAGCGGAAAATAACATAAAAGATATGTAATCCGTGCCACTTGGCACATACATCCGTCACACAATAAATAAACACTACCAAGATCCGGAACCCCACGGTAATACAGACTAAAAGAGAAATACAACTGTGGCTCTATGTGTAAAGAGTATCTAACAACGAAATGAAGAAAAATGTCAACTAGTAATACTAGAATAGAAGGGAAGCCTCCGGATCCGCGGACGTAGCGGATCATACCTCGAAGTCTCCCAGAAAGCTGCGGAATCACCTAGTACGAGCCTGCTCTGATGTACCTGGATCTGCACAACAAAAGTGTGCAGAAGAGTAGCATGAGTACACCACGGCGGTACTCGGTAAGTGCCAAGCCTAACCTCGATGGAGTAGTGACGAGGTAGGTCAGGGCCCTACTGAGAAACAATAATATAATGATGAAAACAAAATAAACAGTTTATATGATAATAATTTCTGAAATAACAACATTATGATAATTACTGCAACTGTCTACGATTAAGCTAACAACAAATAACCAACTCAAATAAACAAATCCAGGATCCGTGGGAATTGAACCCACAGTCCCATTCTCAGTACCTCTGGGTCTCCGGGAATCGAACCCGCAGCCCATGTCTCAATAATATCTCAATAACTCAGGATCTCCGGGAATCGAACCCGCAGTCCCTACCAATAACTCAGGATCTCGGGAATCGAACCCGTAGTCCCTACCAATAACTCAGGATCTCGGGAATCGAACCCGTAGTCCCTACCAATAACTCGGGATCTCGGGAATCGAACCCGTAGTCCCTACCAATATCACGCCGGGTCTCTGGGAATCGAACCCACAGCCCTGGGTCTCCGGGAATCGAACCCGCAGTCCACAAACAATATCACTCCGGGTCTCTAGGAATCGAACCCACAGCCCTGGGATCTCCGGAATTGAACCCGCAGTCCACAAACACATCAAATAAAGAAAACACACAGAGAGAATATAATATGTTAAATTACAACTTCATCAAAATTAGTGCCAACAATTTATCAAGAGTTCAAGTAAATCAACTAGGCAATTAAACATGTTGAATCCTAGCTAATCATGTTTTTCTAAGTAATACCGGGTAATGGTAACGCTTTTATCAGCTAAGAGCAGGAATATCACTAATCGGACAATTCAAGTAAAGTGTGTGTTACAACAACCAGCGCATGTACACGCCCGTCACCTCGCGTACAAGGCATTTAAACTATCACATAATATCCTAGGGGTGAAAGTTCCCCCACACGAGGTTAGACAAGCCACTTACCTCAATTCCGGTACAAAACCGCTAAGTAATAACCCTCTTGCCACGAATGTCGGCCTCCACAAGTGTAGTATCTGATAAAATCAATAGAATCACGTCAAAATAGGCCAATTGGGCATTACCCAATCAAAATAACTCAAAATTCACCAAAACCCACAAGTTGCCAAAACCCGACTTCCGATACGCTTATCGAAAAATCACGAAAAATATATATTCGGGTTCCTTATCTCAATACGAGTTTGTGCATATAAAATTTATCGAAATCGGACTCCGTTTGCCCATTCAAATCAAAGATTTTCTAACATTTAGGCCTAGGGCTCAAACCCACCTTTAATCTTCCAATTTCGGTGAAATAATCATGGATTTCATGATAAACCAACGAATTAAGGTCAAGAGACTTACCCCCGATGATCTCCCGATGATATCCCAGCGTTTCCCCTTCAAAATCCTCTCTTGGAGCTCAAAAATGGCGTTTTGCGAATGAGGGTCGCGGGTTGATTGTTCTGGACTTAAATCACTGCCAGACATTTTTACTCTATGCGATCGCATGATCCCTGTTGCGATCGCATAGCACAAATTTCGACCCTCGCCAAACTACTCTATGCGATCGCATAGACCTCAATGCGATCGCAATGCTTACCGAAATATAACTATGCGATCGCATGCCCTGCTCCGCGATCGCATAGAACAAAAGTTGGACCTGGGACCCCTCTTCTCTATACACTATGCGATCGCATAGGACCGTACGCGATCGCATAGAACAACTTTCCAGAACTATGCGATCGCATATCCATGCCCGCGATCGCATAGAACAAATTCTTGGCCTCTCCAAAACCTTCTATGCGATCGCATTAGCCCATTGCGATCGCATAGAGCATTCGTCTGCAGCACACACCAGCAGTTAACAGCATTTCCAAAATGCAAGAAATAGCCCGATTTGACCCCCGGATTCATCCCGAGGCCCCCGGGATCCCAACGAAAATCACCAACCTATTCCAAAACATGATACGAACTTATTCTAATCATCAAAACACGTCTAACATCAAAACCCATAATTCACATCGAATTCAAGCCTAAATTTCTTAAAACTTTCCGAATTGCATATTCGATCAAAAACCCGACCAAACGACGTCCGAATGACCTGAAAATTTGCGGACATATCTAAAATCACATAGCGAAGCTACAGAAATTGTCGGAATTCCATTCCGACCCCGGATCAAAATCTCACCTATCGTTCGGATTCGCCAAAATTTCAACCTTCGGCATTTCAAGCCTAATTGAGCTACGGACCTCCAAAATATATTCCGAACGCGCTCCCAACCCCGAAATCACCTGACGGAGCTAATGGAACCATCGGATTTCCGTTCCGAGATCGTCTTAACACCGTTCCGGCTACGGGCCATTTCCTAGCTTCAAAGCTCTTATTTAGGGACTAAGTGTCCCAAAATGCTCAAATTTTCAGAACCGACTCTCCCGGCAACCCAAAATGGCAGAAATGAACTTAGGGGAACACTTAAGTTAGGGATTGGGGCGTAATTTTCTAAAACGACCGGTCGGGTCGTTACATTACCGGTATAAAACCAATAATAATCTCCCTTCACATAATCACTTAGGATTAATAAGAATTTAATCCATTTTTAAGACTCACGGTCATGCTCGACCCCCAATGTATAGATACTCGTTACCATGCCTATACGTCGGACTCCACATTTCACAATTTACACATAAAGTCAATTCCTATTCCCTCAAGCTAGGATAGAACAAACACTTACCTCAAAAGTTTACGAATAATTCAATCCGTGGAAATGCCTTTTCTTTTCAAATTCGGCTCCAATCCAATCGTATCTATACACAATTGATTTAATATCATCAATACTACTCAACAACTAATTCATAAGGCCAATTTCAACTTTTACAACATTCTGCCCGGAATAGTGAATTTTGACCCCGGGCCCACATGGTCGGAACTCGGAGTTCGGACCAAATTCCGGTTACCCATTCCCCCACGAGTTCAAGTATATGATTTGTTTTAAAATCGGACCTCAATTCGAGGTCCAATTACCCAATTCATGAAAAACCCTATATTCTACCAAAAACAAGAAATTCTACCATGAAAACCTTTGATTTCTATTGAAAAACATGTTTAATGTTGTTAGGAATTGAAAGATTTAAGTAAAAAGTGACTTACAATTGTTTTGAAGAAGAGGAAGTTCGTGAAAAATCGCCAATTGATGTTTTTGGGTTGTGAAATGTGAAAAATGAAGTTGGAAATCGTGATTTACAGGTCTCTGTGTTCGCATTTGCGAACATGTGTTCGCAATTGCGAACCCCGACCAATTTCTGGAGTTTGAAAAATAAGCTAAGGATGGGAAGTTCGCATTTGCGAGCTTTTGTTCGCATTTGCGAAGCCAAAGCAAATCTGGGGAGTTCGCATTTGTGAACATTTGTTCGCATTTGCGAACAAGGCTGGATCAATGGCCTTCGCATTTGCGACATTTTTGTCGCATTTGCGAAGCTAGGCCTTTTACTGAAGGCCTCGCATTTGCGAGGTATTGTTCGCATTTGCGAACCCTTTCACTCCCCTGCCATCTTCGCATTTGGGAAGATTGGTTTGCAATTGCGAACCAAGGCCACCCTAGGGACATCTCGCAATTGCGAGAAAGTCTTCGCAATTGCGAAGCCAACAACTGGGTGAAAACCAGCAGTGTTAAAAATTCAAAAATTGATCCAACGGTCCATCAAATCTTTACCCGAGCCCTCCCTCGGCTCCAAACCAAACATGTACACAACATCAAAAACTCATTACAAACTTGTTCGTGCGATCACATCGCCAATATCACATCGTTTTCATCAAATCAAGCCTCAAGTTCATGATTTTCATACTTTTGGTTTTCAAAACTTTCAAACTTGGAACTCAAGGTCCAAAACATGTCAAACGACATCCGAATGTCACCAAACTTTGCAGAAAGCACATATATAATATTTAAGACTTGTACCGGGCGTCAGAACCAAAATACGAGCCCGATACCATGGTCGATTAATTCATTTTCCTTTAATAATTACATCAAAAACAATTTCACAGAAAAATTCATAACTTGGGCTCTAGGCGTCAGAATTCGACTCCGGACGTATGTCCAAGTCCCATATTTTCCTACGGACCTTTCGAGACCATCCAATCTCGGGGTCCGGGTCCGTTTACCAAAAATGTTGACCGAAGTCAACCATATCAATATTAATATCATTTTTCTCCAAATTTCTCATAGAATTCATATTTTCTATCACAAAATCTCTCCGGCTACATGCCCGGATCATGCACGTAAATCGAGGCAACATAGAATGAGGTTTTCAAGGCCTCAGAAGCTCGAAATGATTAATAAAATAAGTGATGACCCTTTGGGTCGTCACAGTTATCTTTCTCACCAAAAAGAAAAAAAACTTTGAGATAATAGAATAGGGACAAAACTATACTTACTCTCAAACGTCAAGCGTAAGGGATCATCTAATTTGAATAATCGCCTTTTTTGCTTGGACTCATTGTCTAGTCTATCCTCTAGACTAATAGCCCATTTGACCAAACTGTAAAAATCACCTTATTTTGAAAAATATTTTTTTCAAAAGTGCTTTTCTCAAAAGTACTTTTTGTGAGAACCAGTTTATGTTTGACTGATTAGTTTGAAAATCACTTCTGAGCAGCAATTAGTGTTTGACCAAGCTGTTAAAAACTGCTTCTAGTGTATTTTTCTCAATTGTGTTTCTAAAAAAAGTGCTTCTGGAGAGAAGCTACAGTTTTCTGCTTCTCCAAAACTGCTTATGTTTCTCCTAAAAAGCACTTTTTTCCTTTCAAAGCTTGGCCAAACACCTCAATTTTTTATCAAAAGTACTTTTGACGAAGAAAAAAAAAACATTTTTGGCCAAAAATAAGCTTGGCCAAGTCTCCTTTTACCTTTGCTTTCCCGCAAAATCTTGGAGAAAGAAAATTCATTACACTAAAACAAAATGAAAGAGGACAGATTGATATAATAATGTGAAGAGAAAAAAGTCCTAATATTATAATATTCAACACGGTATACGGAATTTTTTATCACCTTCTTTGTCAATTTTAGACTTACTAAACATTAATAATGAGAAATAAACTTTTCTATATATTCATTTGTAGCCGCACGCACACATGTTCCTCATCTCCATTACCACAACATTCTTGAACTCATTAATACAAGACAAGAAAAAGGATTTGTGATGATTATTAGGTTTCACAATTTTGAACGTCGCAAATTCTTGTGACGATTAAATAATTGAGCCACAAATTATTGACTAATTTGTAAAGAAAGGTCCATCAAAATAGAGATAAAAGAAGTATATTTTTTAATCCGTCACAAATATTTTATGCATTAAACATTAAATTTGTCAAAAACTATAATATACTAGGGACAAATTGTTCATTTAAAGTGCTTTGGTCAAGTGACTTATATCAATCTACTAATAAAAAATACTTCTTGAGAGATTGAATTCTCCCCCTAAACAAAGCTCTCTGAAATACTACATTGTAGATATTGTTGTTATTATTATATTTTTTGGAAAGAATTTTTAATTTTTATAGAAGTGCAAAACTTGTCTTTGAAGAAAAGGATAAGTTATATGAAATAGATTTATTCCATTTTAGGAGTATTTTTTCCTATTGTTCAAGAAAGAGCTGATCCTAATAGAATAGAAATAGAGGGCAAAACTTCAACGCGGATCATACTGTCGCAAATACTATGACAGATACAATCCATCACATGAATCCTTCACAACATTAATTTTCTTTGTTTACTGGCATTGTCGGTCCTTTGAATGTGTTTAAGAAGACAAAGTGATTCTTCTTAATTTGGAGGCAGCTTTGTTTTAAATTTGAGATCATTTCGAGCAAATTTAGGGCAGTTGCACATAAAAATTATGCTTATCGGGTAGGCTTTGTTGAATAATTTAACAGATATGTCGACTGCAGATCACATAAAGTTACGCCAATCTGATAGAGTTTGGTGAACGAATTATGCCAACCATGTAGAGCTTACAACAACATATCCGTTATTATCTCACATCGTGTTGCACGGGAAGGGCAGTTTGTACGCAAACCTTACCCCTACCATACGATAACCGTGTAGAGCTTGTGAACAATTAACAATATAGGTAAAGTAAATACAACATAAACTCAACTAATCCGGAAGAGAAATTCCTAAAGAGCTACGCGGATCTAGAGGACAGGTATTACATACTGTGAAGTTACAGTTTGTGGTGCTCACATGTCAAGTAATAATTACATCTGCTTTTGCAGAATGAGAACAATTCTCAAGCAAAATCATAGACTCAGTTGAACCTAGTGAAGAACTCAGATTGAATTCCAACGGAGATGGTTGCAGTGATTCAGAAGGCCTTGGAGGCGTTTGCAACGCCTGTAATTCACCCTCAAGCATTTCAACTATTTTAGTCATTGAGGGACGATCGAGTGGATTCATTTGTATGCACCACAAAGCAACTAAAGTTAGCTTCTTTATGATCTTCTTTTCATCATCATGCGTCTCATCTGGAACTTCAATTTCCTTTATCTTGTCGAATTGATCATAAATCCAATATGGGAAATACTGGCTTGACATATCCTCTCTTGATGCCAAGTTTCTTTTCATACCTGCTATCTCACTCAGTAACATTCCAAAGCTATAAACATCCGCTTTATAAGATATCGGACCAATGCTTATCGTTCCCCTTGCTGCTGTTAGAGTAACAATGCTGTTATCCGTGGGGTATAATTTGGCAAGACCAAAGTCAGAAATTTTTGGTACGAAATTCTCATCCAAAAGTATGTTGTGCGGCTTGATGTCAAAATGTAGAATTTGTATGTCACAACCTCGATGCAAATATTCAATACCTCGAGCAACTCCAAGAGCAATTTCAGACTTTCTTTGCCAGCTAAGTAGAGTTCCTCCTTCTCGGATCCATTAGGCATGAAGTCATATACGAGGGCACGTTTAGATCTCTCAGCACAATACCCAATAAGTTGTACCACATTAACATGATGAATCCTTCCGATTGTGGCAACCTCATTGATGAAGTCTTGCCCATCAGCATATCCAAGAACCCCCAAAAACAAAATAAAGAGAGAGGGTGAGAAAATGAATGAGAGAGACCTTTACAGTTTACATAGAAAAATGCTAAAAACGTCTTAAGTTCGGGCAAGACATCAGGAATATTCTTACCACATAAGGTTTTGAAGAATCTAAAATTGTAAACCTTGCAGGTGTAATCCACACAGCTGTGATACCTTGAATTTTCACCTTCACAACCAAAATTAAAGCCGTACTTGTTACAGTAAGTGTCACGAAACCATGAAAGTTCAAACCCATATGCCAAAGCATTATGCAGCTCTAAGATTGAAATATATACATTTGCACCATCAATAGTTCATGAAGTCATTGACAGTAGGTTTACACTACACCCCACTCTCAAATTGATGCTGATAATTTGCCCATGGCTGCATAGGCGTGTCCCTTGGAAGCATCACTCCTGTTGAGACAATTAGTGATTTCCACAAAGGCGGGAGAATTCATAGCAAATGGACAGCTGAAAATAGTGATTGGCACAGCTAAAGGGGCATAAGAACCATCAGGTTTAGTAAAACAAAACTGAAAAGGGAGAGTGTAAAATGTAATTGAATGCTGAGGAAGAAAGCAAAGAACTTGCTCTCTTGTACAAGGATCTACAAGGCGGATAGTGGAGTTATCATAATTGATCTACAAGGCGGATAGTGGAGTTATCATAATTGATGGCTTGCACATAGTAGTTCAGGGACCTATTCCTATTTTTCATAAATATCGTGAATATAGGGTGAGAGCATGTGATTTTTGCCCTATGCAATAAAATTCTAAAATTAAAATAAATAATATTTTTGTTTACAATTATATGTTTTGATTGAAATAAAGTGTATTCGTGTGATTGAACAATTAGAAATGAAAATAAAAAAATTAAAAAATAGGTTAAGTATAAAATGTCACAAATAAAGGAATTAAAAGAAAATTAACAAAAATACAAATATATACCGGAAATTAAAGAAAAATAGCAAAACATATAAAAAAATATTAGAAAAATTAGAGACAATAGGAAATTAAAAGAAATTGAATAATTGAAAAAGCATATAAAAAGAGAAAATAAAATACAACAAAGTACACAAAAAAATAATAAAAATACATGAAATACACAAAAATACAGAACCGTGCCAAATAACTAGGCCCAAATACATATTAGCCCAGAAGATTAATAATCCGGCCTAATTAGGATATAATGCTCAATCCTGGCCGTCCATGTACTCAATCCAACAGTTCAATTTGAATCTCTAAACTTAAAGGAAACGACGCAGCTTCATCGAGCAAATCTGGGCCGTCCATCAATAAAGATCTAACGAAGATAAATTAGTCTCCACTTAACTTCCAAAACGGCACCGTTTTTTAACTTTGGATCCTGGCCGTTGATCAAAGATGATCCAAAGGCCAGGATCAATTAAACAGCGGAGGGTATATAAGGCTGGTCTCTATAAAGACCGGCCATTTCTCTTTAACAAAAAACCCTAGCCGCCCCATCGTCTTCATCCCCTTCTTCTTCTCTTTACCGGCCATGGAGACTGGCCGACTTCCATGGCCATCTCCGGCCACTTCCAGCCTCCAAACCATTCTTTTCCTACTTCTCTACACCAAGCCACCCTGAAATCCCAAAGAAACCCCAAAAGCCCCATGTTCTTGAAACTCCGGTCACCGGACTTTTCTCCGGTGACCACCAAACTAAGAAACAGTCATCCAAACATACACCATTAGACAACCTTGCATAGATCTTTAACCCCATATACTTATTTTCCCTCGAATCTCATTCAAACTCTTCGAATTTTCAAGAATAGGCCGTCGGAACCCTAACTCTGGCAAGCCACCAAATAATACCCCCACTCCAAAACACACCACTGTGTATTTAACACCATTTTCTACCAAAAACCATGAAAATAAGTTTGATTGGAAATAAAAGACTTCAAATCTTGAAGTCTGGAACTGGAAAAAGAAAAAAAAAAGAAAAAGAAAAAAAACAACAAGAAAAGGAAACAAAAATGGGGAAGCTCATGAGACATATCCTGCGAGCTAAGTCCCCAATCCTCTGTTTTCTGTTTTTTGGTTGATGAGCATGATTTTTGTTATTTTCGATTATATTTTGTTTCTTTGAAATTAATTTGTTTGCATGTTAGATTTTATTCTTCTTCTCTTCATTTTATCTTTTATGATTCTTGTTATAATTTGTTTCTATTTGCTTATCTTATAGTAATTTCTAATATTCTTTATTAATAACATTCTTCACTAGTCTATTGTTAATCCTGTTTATTACACTTGACTAGTATACTCGAGCCTTTTAGGGTTTTTGTGAGTTTAAACATGAAAGTATTCTGAATATATCTCTTTATGTTTAATTTGTTATACTATGCTTGAATCTGAGTTGTGAGTTGTTTAATTGAAATTCAACCATTATCAAATTTCTCTCTGAGTATTGATTAGATGATAAATGATTTATGATTGTGGCTATGTGTGCAAATTGATATAAGAAGGCTATATTTGTGATAAATTCATATTTTAGACTACAATTAGTCTTATTATGCTTTAGGGGTATTGGTTATAGCTGTGATAGATAGGTAATTAGATGAAAGGCTAATGTTCAAGTGTGTTAATTGGTTAAAAATGAAAATTATATTAAAAATGGCTACAATTGAAATAGTTTTAAGAGTGGCTAGTGCTGAAACCGGCCAACTCTGTAATAGTAGGCTTAAATCTAAATGGCCAAGTTCTGTAAGTCTGAACCTAATCCAAATAACAAAAGTGACTAATTTAGCAAAGACAAATCCAAACATTGGACTCGCCAAATCTGAAAGGTTTAGACTTTGGAAAATAAGCAGGCCAGTCCTGCAATTCAATTAAAATAGATAGTAATAAAAGGATACCTCTTAAAAGAGGTCAAAATTGGAAGAAAATTAAGGATCAAATCCGGCTAAGTCTTAAATGATTTATAATAACTGGCCAGTAGTTAAATAAGGCATAAAAGCTGTACACCTAGACCTTAGATAGGTCGGGTAAATACTAAATAAAAATAATGGTATAAAAGGAATGAAAATGGCATAATTATAGATTTAATAGAGCCTGTAGGGACAAATTAGACATTTAGGCCTAGTATTTCTGCAATAATGCACAAAACAAAGGGTAAAATAGACCAATAAAAAGGCTTAATGGTTAATAACTTTAGCAAGTGAGGGTACTATAGTAATAGACCCCAAATAGAAGCCAATAGATCACCCTAGAACCTTCAAGCAAGGGCTGGAAGGCATTTTTGAATCTTAAAAGAGTACCAAAGTGTAGTAAATAAAAGAATTAAGGGGAGAGAATTGGGAATAAGATTTTCAAATTTTCCCCTCAAAATTTCACCACTCACATCTATAAATAGGCTTTAGTTAAGCCTGAATAAGGGTGGATTTTTAGAATTCAGAGAATACTTCTGAAATTAAGAGTAAAACTATCATATTCTAAGAGTAATTTCTGGGTATTTGGTTGAGCAGTGTTCTGAAAATCAATTAGGAATCCGCTGTTATCTCCTGCCTGCTGGGTTTTCTACTGGTTTTCTTCAAGTTCTGTTATTGAATTGCTATTTGTTGAGCTTGAAATCCATGTTCGACTGTTTGATTACAATTGTGATTGCTATGTTGATTCAATTTTGTGTTGTGCTTTGCTGTTGTGTTCAACTGATTATTCTTCTCATTTGCTTCCCTTTGACTCATAGCGTTCTTTTGCTGAATCAGGTACACAGCTGCTACTCAAGCATGTAACTACAGTCAATTTGAAGAAATAAATGAATTGAATTAATTTGCGAGATTGCTCTATTATTTATTTTCATTTTAGCATACAAGTAGATATTATGTAATTCAATAGGAAATGAATGTATAAGTAATACATATGAAGCATGAACTGATGCTGAAAAACAATATAATAGAGTATAATATAGAGTAGAGTAGTAGTAATCGTAATCACTTAGCTCAGTTTAACAGTAGGTTAATTAGCTTAAACTAATGTACATAGTTTTAAAAATGGATTCGTAACAGGCATATGGCAACAATGACCAAACGAACTATAATAAAGTCATCAACTAAGTTTTAATCTACCTCTTCACTTTCATAGTTCTGTATTAGTAGTAGGTTTCATGATTTAAAAATCAGTAGTTAAGAGTTATAAGGTTGATCGACATGATTACACAATCAACCTACTATTTGAATTACAATTAGCTTCTGATAACTAGAAGAGTATGAGTTATAATTAGTGAATTGTTAAACAATAAATCTGATTCATATAGTTAAGTAATATTTTATCACCTTTAGTCAACAAATAATCTGTTTCAGTAGTTTAAAAATAATTGATAAAAATATAAACAAGGGCAGTCTGTTAGTCATATACGATAGTGTTAGATAGTTGAGATTTGGAATTGATATTATTAGTTATGTACTGTTGTTTCATCTTTATAAATAAATATAATTTGAGTTTATTCTCTTTTTGATTTCAAATACGTGTATATAATGAATTTCTATTTCTGTTTCTCCTTCTCTGCCTCGTTTGGTCTAGGCCTAACGAATAACACATGCCTAGATTCAATTAGATAAACAATTGGGCTTCTGATAAACAATTTCAGTACATTTTGAGTTTCTGAAACCCAGATGCATGAATCAGTCTACTGAAAGCAAGCCCAAATGTCTAGGCCCAGTAATATAAAGTAATAAGGCCTGGGCTTATTTCTGAAGCTATAATTATAATTAAATGATTAAGGAAAAACCAATGGTAGAAAAATATAGTTATTTACTAGGATTGGACTATAAAAATCGAATGGGATGAGCCTCGTATGAAAACGAAATAGCGGGGCCCCCATATAAACAAATAATAATGTGATAGACTCGGGAAGGTCGTTAGAAAATTCCACGGCCTTTCCAAAAGATTAATAAGCCATTAGACGCTATAGGCACGACTTTAAAATATACTTTTCTAATACGAGTGCACATCTAATGTGACTCAAATCCTAAATCTCGGCGAAGCCGAAACGTGTTAAAAGTCACAGGCGTACTGGCTGTGGTGTGACTCAAAATACATTTTCGCAACGTCGCAATTCATAAAAATATTTAAAGTGAAACACGCACATATTGTTTAAAAGCATATAGTGAAATCAATTAAAAATCAAGAATGGCAGTTGAGCAACCGTGCCGAAACCACGGAATCCGAGAGTGCCTAACACCTTCTCCCGGATTAACAGAATTCCTTATCCGGATATCTTGTTGCGCGGACTATTAAACAAAGTCAACTTCCTCGGATTCGGGATTAACCGGTGACTTGGGACACCATTATTTTCCCAAGTGGCGACTCTAAAATATTTAATAAAATCCCGAACCGATTGTCCTTAAATTGGAAAAACTCCTTCCTCGTTGTTATTATATCCTTTCCCGGGGTATTTATAATTATTGAGGTATACCTTATTCTCCTATTCGGGGAAATCAAAAAAGGTAGTAAAAAGGGAGATATGACAGCTCTGGCGACTCTGCCGGGGATAAGCAACCCAGAACTTCGGTTCAGGGTTTAAGAATTCGAGCTCGATAGAATTGCCGTTCTTAATATTATTTGACTTCATTATATGTGTGACGACCCAAAGGGTCATCACTTATTTTATTAATCATTTCGAGCTTCTGAGGCCTTGAAAACCTCATTTTATGTTGCCTCGATTTACGTGCACGATCCGAGCATGTAGCCGGAAAGATTTTGTGATAGAAAATATGAATTCTATGAGAAATTTGGATAAAAATGATATTAATATTGATATGGTTGACTTCGGTCAACATTTTTGGTAAACGGATCCGGACCCGAGATTGGATGGTCCCGAGAGGTCCGTCGGAAAATATGGGACTTGGACATGCGTCCGGAGTCGAATTCTGAGGCCTAGAGCCCAAGTTATGAATTTTTATGTGAAATTGTTTTTGATGTAATTGTTAAAGGAAATAAATTAATTGACCTTGGTATCGGGCTCGTATTTTGGTTCCGACGCCCGGTACAAGTCTTAAATATTATATATGTGATTTCTGTAAAGTTTGGTGACATTCGGATGTCGTTTGAGATCTTTTGGACCTTGAGTTCCAAGTTAAGAAGTTTTGAAAATCAAAAGTATGAAAATCATGAGTTTGAGGCTTGATTTGATTAAAACGAAGTGATATTGGCGATGTGATCGCACGAACAAGTTCATAATGTGTTTTTGAGGTTATGTACATGTTTGGTTTGGAGCCCGGGGGACTCGGGTAAAGATTTGATAGGCCGTTGGATGAAATTCTGAATTTTTGATAGGCGAAGAATTTCTCGTAATTGCGAAGGGGACAGTGTAAGGCAAGGCTCGCAAATGCGAACCTTTATCGCAAATGCGAAGCACCCTTTGACCCAGCGTTGTTCGCAAATGCGAACAATTGTTCGCATTTGCGAAGGTCCCCAGTGCATGCCTATGTTCGCAAATGTGAACAAAAGTTCGCAAATGCGAACATTCCCCATACTGCCTTGGTTTGCAAATGCGAACAATAGTTCGCAAATGCGAACATTCCCCTATCCTGCCAGTGTTCGCAAATGCGAACATCCCTTTGACTGCCAGTGTTCGCAAATGCGAACTTCCCAGCCTTAGCTTATTTTTCAAACTCCAGAAATTGGTCGGGGTTCGCAATTGCGAACCCATGTTCGCAAATGCGAACACAGAGACCTGAAAAACATGAATTTCAGTCATTTCTTCACTTTTTACAAAACCAAAACACCCATTTGCGATTCTTCAAAGATTTCTTCTTCATCAAAAGGATTGTAAGTCACTTTTTACTTAATTCTTTCAATTCCTAACATCTTTAAACATGTTTTTCATAAGAAATCAAAGATTTTCATGGTAGAATTCTTGTTTTTGTTAGAAAATAGGGTTTTTCATAAATTGGGGAATTGGACCTCGAATTGAGGTCCGATTTTGAAACAAATCATATACATGAACTCGTGGGGGATGGGTAACCGGATTTTGGTCCTAACCCCGAGTTCCGACCATGTGGGCCCGGGGTTGAAATTTACTATTCCGGGCAGAATGTTGTAAAAGTTGTATTTGGTCTTAAGAATTAATTTGTTGAGTAGTATTGATGATATTAAATCAATTATGTATAGATACGATTGGATTGGAGCCAAAGTTGAAAGAAAAAGACATTTCCACGGATTGAATTGTTCATAAGCATTCGAGGTAGGTGTTTGTTCTATCCTAGCTTGAGGGAATAGGATTGTGTGTTATGTGTTATGTGATCGAGTGCGGTGTATGGGCTGTGGTGACGAGCATCCATACACTGGCGTCTAGTATGACCGTGAGTCGATGGAAAATGATTATTTTGAGATATATTACAGATGAATTGTTATTGTTCTCCCTTGTTGGGACTCGTTGTGAAGATAATTATTGATTGCCCTTGATGGGACGGTTTATGAATTACTGTTTCTTTCTTTGCCCTTAATTGTGATTGTTATTTGGGTGAGGAAGAGTGATAATGCACGAAGGGTGATGCCGTGCCATGTTTATTTATTTATGCACGAAGGTTAATGTCGTGCCATGTTTATTTATTGATTATGCACGAAGGATCATGCCGTGCCCTGTTATTGAACCATGTACGAAGGATCATGCCGTACTATGGATGTGAGGATGAGAGTAAAAGCACGAAGGGTGATGCCGTGTACTTTATTTGTTTATTTGGTGAGGATGAGAGTAAAAGCACGAAGGGTGATGCCGTGCAACTGCTTGCTATTTCTTGAATTGATATTACTTGTGTTTACATCATACTTTGTTTTTCCTTGTGAATTTATTAACTGTTGTTAATTGTTGAATTCTTTGAGATATTCCTTATTGTGTTATTACCTGGTTATTTCTTGTTATTCCGTGGTATATATATATATATATATATTGAATTGCACAGGTTTATGTGAGTGTCTGGTCCTAGGCTTGTCACTACTTCGCCGGGATAGGCCGGGCACTTACCGGCACATGGGGTCGGTTTTGCTAATACTACACTTCTGTGCATTTTTGCACAGGTCTAGGTTTTGAGCAGCAGTAGCAGCAGTAGGTCGGTAGCAGGATTTTCATACCCCCGAGACTGAGGTAGCTTGCAGGCGTCCGCAGCCCGGCGTCTCTCTCTTTATTTATGTTATTAGCTGGAGTCTCTTTGTTCCGAGACAAACAGAATTGTGTTATATTTCTTTCGGACTTTTATGTGTAGTATTCCATAGTAGTTTGTGAGTTGGTGACTCCACGTCTTGGGTAGAGGATTTCAGTATGATTTTCATTTTGTAATTTAGTTATTTCTATTTTTATAAAGCATTCCGCATTTATTTAATTAAATTGTATTAAAAACAGGATAGTATGAATACAGTGGCTTGCGTAGCTACCACGAGTAGGCGCCATCACGATCCCGATATTGGGGGAAAAATCCGGGTCGTTACAAGTTGATATCAAAGCCCTAGGTTACATAGGTCTCACCACTCACGAACAAGCTTAGTAGAGTTTGAGAGGTAGGTACGGAGACGTATGTACTTGTCCTCCAGAGTCTATTGAGTTAGGAAAGAGTCTCTCATTTGTTCTTTCTTGTCGTGCGATTTGTTCCTCAAATATTGGTTGAACTTCCACTCTGTCCTTTCACAAGTGGTGAGGACACGCGCTTCTTCATCCGCTGACCAGCAGCTCCCGTGAGGGGAAGGGGCCAAGGCCGTATCGGAGGTCGTGGTAGGGGTAGAGCTCATCCCCCGGCAGCTATTCCAGAGGTGGAGCCTCACATTGAGACTGGCGAGAAGGTTCCAGTCCCAGTAGCTCCAGTGGGCCCATCTCAGGTCCCAGGAGAGGCTTTATTTACCCCGGATCTTCGGGAGTCTTTGGTCAGGATAGCAGGATTTATGGACAGCGTTGCCAGAGCAGGTTTATTACCATTTGCACCAGCAGCTTCTTAGGCTGGAGGAGGGGCCCAGACTCCTGTTGCTCGTACTTCGGAGCTAGTAGCTCCTCAGCCTAAGGCACCAGTGGTTCAGCCAGCTGTGGCCACTCAGTCAGGTACACAGCTCAGGCCGGAGATGGAGCAGCCATGACTTCTGATTCCTTATGGAGACTTGACCGGTTCTCCAAGCTGTTTACCACTACCTTCAGCGGTGCCACATCAGAGGATCCTCAGGATTTCTTATTCAGTTGCCATGAGATTCTCAAGACTATGGGGATCGTGGAGACAAACGGAGTTGACTTCTGTACCTTCAGACTTGTAGGATCCGCCAAGACTTGGTGGAGAGATTATTGCCTGACTCGACCAGCAGGGTCCCCAGCTTTATCATGGGACCAGTTTGCGGAACTATTTATGGAGAAGTTTCTCCCTGCTACTCGGAGGGATGTACTTCGGAGGCAGTTTGAGCGCCTCCATCAGGGCACTATGACAGTTACACGGTATGAGACGAGATTTATCGACTTGGCTCGTCATGCAGTGGTGATACTTCCCACGGAGCGGGAGAGGGTCCGCAGATTTATAGATGGGCTTAATCAGCCGATTAGACTCCAGATGGCTATGGGAGTGGGAAGTGATATATCTTTTCAGAAGGCAGCTAATGAAGCACGTAGAGTTAAGATGACTCTTGCTCGTTGAGGTGGTTATCCTTCAGACAAGAGGCCTCGTTATTCCGGCAGATTTGGTGGTTCTTCTTCAGGAGGCAGGGAATCTTTTGATAGGGGCCAGTCTTCCAAGCCTTTCCATTCCGCCCTTCACGATTCACAGGGTGGACCAGGTGATCGTGGGTTTCGTGAGAAATATTCAAATCAACCCCCTTTAGTGCTCAACCTCTTCAAAGTGTTCGTGGAGGCCATTCGGGTCGTTAGGGCCAGCGTCCCCATCAGCCTAAGAGTTGCTACGGTTGTTGTGACCCAGGTCATTTTATCAGGAATTGCCCTCTAGCAGTGGGCAACTCTCAGCAGCGAGGTCCTCGTCCTATGATTCAGGCCCCAGCTGACCCTCAGCCTGCCCAGCCAGCCGGAGGCGGGGGTAGAGATTATAGAGGTGGAGGTCGAGACCGTAGAGGTGGAGACCGTCCAGCCAGAGGTAGAGGTCAGCCAGTTGATGGTCGTCCTAGAGACGCAGCTCAGAGGGGAGGTGCAGATCCCCGATTCTATGCTTTACCAGCCAGGCCGGAGGCAGAGGCATCAGATGCCGTGATTACAGGTACTATTCTTGTGTGTGGCAGAGGTGCTTCAGTATTATTTGACCCTGGATCTACATATTCCTATGTGTCTTCCTACTTCGCACCGTATTTGGCTGTGCCCAGCTATGCTCTGGATATTCCAGTTTATGTGGCTACACCGGTGGGTGACTCCATTGTAGTCGATCGGGTGCATCGTTCGTGCGTAGTTATATTTGGGGGTCTTGAGACCCGTGTTGATCTGTTGCTCTTGGATATGGTAGATTTTGATGTCATATTGGGGATGGACTGGTTGTCCCTATACCATGCTATTCTTGATTGTCATGCTAAGACTGTCACCTTAGCCTTGGCAGAATCACCCCGATTAGAGTAGAAGGGTACCTCAAGCCACTCCGTTCGCACTGTTATTTCTTATGTTATGGCTCGACGCATGGTCGAGAAGGGGTGTCTAGCTTATCTGGCTTATGTTCGTGATTCCAGCGCAGAAGTTCCTTCAATTGAGTCGGTCCCTATTGCACGGGAGTTTCCGGAGGTTTTTCCTTCAGACCTGCCGGGCATGCCACCCGACAGGGATATTGATTTCTGTATTGATCTGGCACCGGGTACTCGGCCCATCTCTATTCCACCCTATCGTATGGCCCCGCCGGAGTTAAAGGAGTTGAAAGATCAGTTGCAGGACCTTCTTGAGAAGGGTTTTATCAGGCCCAGTGTTTCCCCCTGGGGAGCACCCGTATTATTTGTAAAGAAGAAGGATGGCTCGATGCGGATGTGTATTGATTACCGGCAGTTAAACAAGGTGACTATCAAAAATAAATATCCACTGCCGAGGATTGATGATTTGTTTGACCAGCTCCGGGGAGCGAGGGTATTCTCTAAGATAGACTTGAGGTCAGGCTACCATCAGCTGAAGATCAGGGCGGCTGACATTCCTAAGACGACCTTTCGCTCTAGATATGGGCATTATGAGTTCTTGGTCATGTCCTTCGGGTTGTCCAATGCCCCAGCAGCATTCATGGAGTTGATGAATCGGGTATTCAGGCCTTACTTAGATCTGTTCGTGATAGTCTATATAGATGACATCCTGGTGTACTCCCACAGCTAGGAAGAGCACGAGTAGCACCTCAGAGTGGTTCTTCAGACTCTGAAAGATAACCAGCTATATGCCAAATTTTCTAAATGTGAATTCTGGCTGAGTTCGGTAGCATTTCTGGGTCACATTGTATCAGTGGAAGGTATTCAGGTAGACCCAAAGAAGATTGAGGCAGTCCAGAATTGGCCTCGACCAGCTTCAGTGACTGAGATCCGGAGTTTCTTGGGATTAGCAAGTTACTACCGTCGATTTGTAGAGGGGTTTTCTTCTATTGCAGCCCCGATGACCAGGTTGACCCAGAAGGGTGCCCAGTTCCAGTGGTCAGATGAGTGTAAGGTGAGCTTTCAGAAGCTCAAGACAGCCTTGACTACAGCACCAGTGCTGATACTACCTACGGGTGTAGGGCCTTATACAATTTATTGTGACGCATCTCGTACAGGGCTTGGAGCGGTATTGATGCAGGATGGTAAGGTTATCGCTTATGCTTCGAGGCAGTTAAAGATACATGAGAAGAATTATCCAGTTCATGATCTTGAGTTAGCAGCAGTGGTTCATGCCTTAAAGATCTGGAGGCATTATCTATATGGTGTGACATGTGAGGTGTACACCGATCACAAAAGCCTACGGTACTTGTTCAAACAGAAGGAGTTGAATCTACGACAGCGGAGATGGTTAGAGTTGCTAAAAGACTATGATGTTACTATATTATATCACCCAGGTAAGGCCAATGTGGTGGCCGATGCATTGAGTAGAAAGTATGCCGGCATGGGTAGTCTTGCATATATTCCGGTCAATCAGAGACCATTAGCTCTAGATGTCCAGGCCTTAGCCAACTGGTTCGTGAGATTAGACATTTCTGAGCCTTGCAGGGTGTTAGCCTGCACGGTCGCTCGTTCTTATTTATTAGAGCGTATCCGTGAGAGGCAATTTGATGATCCTTATTTGCGTGAGTTGAGAGATACGGTACAACGGGGAGGTGCCACACAGGTAAATCTAGATGATGATGGGGTATTGAAATTGCAGGGTCGAGTTTGTGTGCCCAATGTCG
Organism: Nicotiana noctiflora; assembly: GCA_032618575.1. Taxonomy (NCBI): domain Eukaryota; kingdom Viridiplantae; phylum Streptophyta; class Magnoliopsida; order Solanales; family Solanaceae; genus Nicotiana; species Nicotiana noctiflora. The sequence continues at coordinate 222,697 of JASVEL010002081.1, read as the reverse complement.
AAGGAATTCGAGAGTTGATCTTAGCGGAGGCCCACAGTTCGCGGTATTCTATTCACCCGGGCGCCGCGAAGATGTACCGGGACTTACGGCAGCACTATTGGTGGCGCAGAATGAAGAAAGATATCGTTGCGTATGTCGCTCGGTGTCTAAATTATCAGCAGGTGAAATATGAGCACCAGAGGCCTGGTGGTGTATTCCAGAGGATTGAGATTCCTGAGTGGAAATGGGAGCGGATCACTATGGACTTCATTACGGGACTTCCTTTGACTCGGAGGAAATTTTATGCTATTTAGGTCATTGTTGATAGGCTGACCAAGTCAGCACACTTTATTCCAGTATATGTCTCCTACTCATCGGAGAGGTTAGCAGAGATTTACATCAGGGAGATTGTTCGACTTCATGGGGTGCCGGTATCTATTATCTCTGATCAGGGTACCCAGTTTACCTCGCGGTTCTGGAGAGCGGTCCAGCAGGAGTTAGGCACCCAAGTTCAGCTGAGTACATCTTTTCATCCTCAAACAGATGGTCCGTCCGAGAGGACTATTCAGATTCTAGAGGACATGCTTCGAGCCTGTGTTATTGACTTCGGAGGCTCGTGGGACCAGTTTCTGCCATTAGCAGAGTTCGCCTACAATAACAGTTACCAATCTAGCATCCAGATGGCTCCGTATGAGGCGTTGTATGGTAGGCGATGTCGATCACCAGTCGGATGGTTTGAACCGGGAGAGGCTCGGTTGTTGGGTACAGACTTAGTTCAGGAGGCCTTGAATAAGGTCAAGACTATTCAGGAGAGATTGCGTTCAGCTCAGTCCAGGCAGAAGACTTATGCGGATCGAAAGGTTCAAAATGTAGATTTCATGGTTGGTGAACGAGTATTGCTCCGAGTGTCGCCTATGAAGGGCGTGATGAGGTTCGGAAAGAAGGGCAAGCTCACCCCTAGGTATATTGGTCCATGTGAGATTCTAGACCGAGTGGGAGGGGTGGCTTACAGATTAGCTTTGCCGCCTAGCTTATCGGCCGTGCATCCGGTTTTCACGTATCTATGCTTCGGAGATACCACGGCGATCCCACACATGTGTTAGACTTCAATACTGTCCAATTGGACAATGATCTATCTTACGAGGAGGAGCCGGTGGCTATTCTAGACCGGCAGGTTCGACAGTTGAGGTCGAAGAGTTATCCTTCTGTGCGTGTTCAGTGGAGAGGTCAGCCTCCTGAGGCATCGACCTGGGAGTCCGAGTCTGATATGCGGAGCCACTACCCACACTTGTTTCCTGACTCAGGTACTTCTTTCTTTTGTCCATTCGAGGATGAACGGTTGTTTTAGAGGTGGAGATTGTGACGACCCAAAGGGTCATCACTTATTTTATTAATCATTTCGAGCTTCTGAGGCATTAAAAACCTCATTCTATGTTGCCTCGATTTACGTGCACGATCCGAGCATGTAGCCGGAAAGATTTTGTGATAGAAAATATGAATTCTATGAGAAATTTGGATAAAAATGATATTAATATTGATATGGTTGACTTCGGTCAACATTTTTGGTAAACGGATCCGGACTCGAGATTGGATGGTCCCGAGAGGTCTGTAGGAAAATATGGGACTTGGACATGCGTCCGGGGTCGAATTCTGAGGCCTAGAGCCCAAGTTATGAATTTTTATGTGAAATTGTTTTTGATGTAATTGTTAAAGGAAATAAATTAATTGACCTTGGTATCGGGCTCGTATTTTGGTTCCGACGCCCGGTACAAGTCTTAAATATTATATATGTGATTTACTGTAAAGTTTGGTGACATTCGGATGTCGTTTGAGATGTTTTGGACCTTGAGTTCCAAGTTAAGAAGTTTTGAAAATCAAAAGTATGAAAATCATGAGTTTGAGGCTTGATTTGATTAAAACGAAGTGATATTGGCGATGTGATCGCACGAACAAGTTCATAATGTGTTTTTGAGGTTATGTACATGTTTGGTTTGGAGCCCGGGGGCTCGGGTAAAGATTTGATAGGCCGTTGGATGAAATTCTGAATTTTTGAACTGCTGGTTTTTCACCCAGCTGTTGGCTTCGCAATTGCGAAGAATTTCTCGCAATTGCGAAGGGGACGGTGTAAGGCAAGGCTCGCAAATGCGAACCTTTATCGCAAATGCGAAGCCCCCTTTGACCCAGCCTTGTTCGCAAATGCGAACAATTGTTCGCATTTGCGAAGGTCCCCAGTGCATGCCTATGTTCGCAAATGCGAACAAAAGTTCGCAAATGCGAACATTTTTTCGCAAATGCGAACACTGCCTTATACAGCATGTGTTCGCAAATGCGAACATTAGTTCGCAAATGCGAACACTCCCTTGTCTGCCAGTGTTCGCAAATGCGAACAAATGTTCGCAAATGCGAACTTCCCAACCTTAGCTTATTTTTCAAACTCCAGAAATTGGTCGGGGTTCGCAATTGCGAACCCATGTTCGCAAATGCGAACACAGAGACCTGAAAAACACGAATTTCAGTCATTTCTTCACTTTTTACAAAACCAAAACACCCATTTGCGATTCTTCAAAGATTTCTTCTTCATCAAAACGATTGTAAGTCACTTTTTACTTAATTCTTTCAATTCCTAAAATCTTTAAACATGTTTTTCATATGAAATCAAAGATTTTCATGGTAGAATTCTTGTTTTTGTTAGAAAATAGGGTTTTTCATAAATTGGGGAATTGGACCTTGAATTGAGGTCCGATTTTGAAACAAATCATATACATGAACTCGTGGGGGGATGGGTAACCTGATTTTGGTCCTAACCCCGAGTTCCGACCATGTGGGCCCGGGGTTGAAATTCACTATTTCGGGCAGAATGTTGTAAAAGATGTATTTGGTCTTAAGAATTAGTTTGTTGAGTAGTATTGATGATATTAAATCAATTATGTATAGATAAAATTGGATTGGAGCCAAAGTTGAAAGACAAAGACATTTCCACGGATTGAATTATTCATAAGCATTCGAGGTAAGTGTTTGTTCTATCCTAGCATGAGGGAATAGGATTGTGTGTTATGTGTTATGTGATCGAGTTCTGTGTATGGGCTGTGGTGACGAGCATCCATACACTGGCGTCTAGTATGACCGTGAGTCGATGGAAAATGATTATTTTGAGATATATTACAGATGAATTGTTATTGTTCTCCCTTGTTGGGACTCGTTGTGAAGATAATTATTGATTGCCCTTGATGGGACGGTTTATGAATTATTGTTTCTTTCTTTGCCCTTAACTGTGATTGTTATTTGGGTGAGGAAGAGTGATAATGCACGAAGGGTGATGCCGTGCCATGTTTATTTATTTTTGCACGAAGGTTAATGCCGTGCCATGTTTATTTATTGATTATGCACGAAGGATCATGCCGTGCCCTGTTATTGAACCATGTACGAAGGATCATGCCGTACTATGGATGTGAGGATGAGAGTAAAAGCACGAAGGGTGATGCCGTGTACTTATTTGTTTATTTGGTGAGGATGAGAGTAAAAGCACGAAGGGTGATGCCGTGCAACTGCTTGCTATTTCTTGAATTGATATTACTTGTGTCTACATTATACTTTGTCTTTCCTTGTGAATTTATTAACTGTTGTTAATTGTTGAATTCTTTGAGATATTCCTTATTGTGTTATTACCTGGTTATTTCTTGTTATTCCGTGGTATATATATATATTGAATTGCACAGGTTTATGTGGGTGTCTGGTCCTAGGCTTGTCACTACTTCGCCGGGATAGGCCAGGCACTTACCAGCACATGGGGTCGGTTGTGCTGATGCTACACTTCTGTACGTTTTTGCACATGTCCAGGTTACGATCAGGAGCAGCAGCAGCAGGTAAATAGATTGCGTGGGAGTTGATCATATTTGAGACCGAGGTAGCTTGCGGACGTCCGCAGGCCCGGCGTCTCTCTCTTTATTTATGTTATTAGCTGGAGTCTCTTTGTTCCGAGACAAACAGAATTGTGTTATATTTCTTCAGACTTTTATGTGTAGTATTCCATAGTAGTTTGTGAGTTGGTGACTCCACGTCTTGGGTAGAGGATTTCAGTATTATTTTCATCATGAAGTTAGTTATTTCTATTTTTATAAAGCATTCCGCATTTATTTAATTAAATTGTGTTAAAAACAGGATAGAATGAATACAGTGGCTTGCCTAGCTACCACGAGTAGGCGCCATCACGATCCCGATATTGGGGGAAAAATCCGGGTCGTGACAATATGCTTTGATCAATGTGCTACGTGTTTTTATTGCTTTGATATTACGTGGATTGTATATATAGAATTGTGCCGAAAACCTTTCTCTTCTTTACCCCCGGGGATGTGCTTACTGGTTGAGACTCCCCTTTCTGTTAAGTTATACCCAAAATAAGAAGTAGAAGTCGGATAAGTTACAAAGCCGAATGACCTCGCGGGACCTTGGTACCTAGCCCCCTCCTCGATCCGAGTTGTCCACTCGGGAACACGGTCTAGCACCATATGAAACAATAAGATATTAAACATAGGTTTAGGGTGATTATTTGCATCATAACTGACTTAGGGGACTCATCACAGGGGTTGGGTCCGTCTAGGACAGGTGACCCGAAATATTGAAGACCGAGCATATTATATGTTGCATTTTAATTGTCCTGGATCATTATGCGGACCGGCAAAATTTTCGAAAAAACAAAAGAAAGAGAAAATACCATAATAGGAATATTGAAATATTAGCAAAATGCTGTCGAAAATTTGAAAAGAAAAATCTGAAAAAATAGGAGGAACAATGTTGTTGAAATCATTGGTCACATAATCTGACCGAACTACGCAGGTTTGATTCTCGCCATTAGGTGGGATACGTAGGTAACCCTTTGACGGGTCCAACCACTCTTTTAGAAAATGACCAAAAAATATTGAGTTTTAGTTTCAAATAATCGAAGTGATTGCTGTTTTTGGAAATAGCCGAATGTTCCGAAAGGACGCCGGAAGGCTGTTTTTGCAAAAATGGCCACTTCGAAATCATGTCTTTTTCTTTCAAAATAAATAGCCTAAAAAGGCTAATTCTTTCGCAAATGAAAATTGTCTTTGAAAAAATATTTTTCCTTTTCTGAATAAAATCGCCTTTAATAAATGTGCAGGATGAGCACAGTACAAAATGAACCCTTCACTTTAATGAATAAAATCCCTTTGGAGTTGAGACTATGGTGGAATGATATGGGTCAAGAAGGACAAGCTTGGGTCAAACGCTATCTAAAGGATCTTACGGGGTTGATGGACATAATTCCTCGTGGCGATGTTATTCGGGCACTTGTCACTTGTTGGGATCCCGCACATAATGTTCTACGCTTCTCAAATTTTGAGCTCACTCCTACCTTAGAGGAAATTACTTATTACATTGGGAAAGACGAGGTTCCCCTAAAAGAAAAATACCCGGTGGCTTCGGGGGCAATAACAGTGCACAGATTCCTCGATTCTCTGAAAATTGCCAGGAATGTCCATAACGAAGACTTGGCTAATGGATTTTGTTCTTTAAGTTTCATTTACCACAGATATGGTCATATCGGGGTATTCAACGACCCTACCAACAAGCTCTGCAGTAAATCTAACCGAGTCAAGTGGGAAGAGCATAGGCGATTTGCCTTTATAGTGGCGTTCCTCGGATTAATCATATTCCCGAGAAAAGATGGAAACATTGATATACGAACCACCGGGGTGGCCAGTACTCTTCTTGAGCAAGATAACAGCACACTGGCCCCGATGATTATAGCTGATATCTTTCGTGCCCTCACATCCTGTAAAGTGGGGCATGACTTCTTTGAGGTTTGCAATTTGATTCTCCAGATATGGTTGATTTAACACTTGTGTCGTCACCCTCCGTTCTCGCGTAATGGGTCGTCTGAGAAGATGTGCATTGAGGAGTTATATATGAGAACAAAAGAAGTTAAGTTGCCAGAAGGAGGAAAAGGTTGGATTTCATACTTGCGATCGTTGACTGCCAGCCAAATTGATTGGGCATACGGATAGTTGCCCCTCGATGAGGTGATATACATGCCAATGGAAGGGTCGCATTTCTTGATCATGGGTCTTAAAAGTATTCAGCCTTATGCACTGTGACGACCCGGCTCGTCGTCAAGGGAATTACCACCCCGGTATGTTGTAATTTCATGTTTTATGATTTTATATCAGTGTTAGAGTCTATCGGGTGAGTTAGGAGTGATTGGGATTGGAAATGAGGCATATAGCCTTTGTGAAGGAAACTTGAATAAGGAAAGTCAACCCGGAGTTGACTATTTAGCTAGAGGGCTCGGAATCGGATTCTGATGATTCGGTTAGTTCCGGGAGGTGATTTGTGACTTAGGGGAGCGATCAGAATTGAATTTGGAGGCCCGGTGTAGAAATAGGCTTGAATTGGCTAAGGTTGAATTTTGGCGAAATCCGAATGGTAGGTGAGATTTTGATCCGGGGGTCGGAATGGAATTCCGACGGTTGCAGTAGCTTCGTTAGGTGATTTTGGATGTGCCTGCAAAATTTTAGGTCATTCGGACGTCGTTTGGTCGGGTTTTTTGATTGAATGTGTAATTCGGAATGTTTTAAGGAATTTAGGCTTGAATTTGATGTGAATTATGGGTTTTGGTGTTATTAGACGTGTTTTGAGGATTGGATCAAGTTCGAATAAGGTATTAAGATGTGTTGGTGTGTTTGGATGAGGTCGCGGGGGCCTCGGGGTGATTCCGGATGGTTAAACGGGAGAAAATGTGGAAAATTGCAGGTTTTGAGTCTGTTCTGTTGTTTCGCTCCTGCGGAAATGGGAGCGCAGGAGCGACTCTGCAGGAGCGGATAACGAGGCGCAGAAGAGGAGCCTACCGCTGAAGCAGAGCCTGGTCCGCAGGAGCGGCTTCGCTGAAGCGAGTGGGCGATCACAGAAGCGGTCCTGAGGCGCGATGGGGAGGTCCGCAGAAGCGGGTGATTGATCGCGGAGGCGAGTCCGCTGAAGCGGACTCTTGGTCGCAGAAGCGGATCATTCCGCAGAAGCGGACTTATTTCCGCAGAAGCGGATGCGCAGGGGCGGTCCCTTGATCGCTGGTGCGGAAATGGCCAAAAGGGCCTGGGTTCGCAGAAGCGACCAAAAGGTCGCAGAAGCGGTTCCGCAGGGGCGGAATTTTATCCGCAGAAGCGAAAATCGCTGTGAGTTAAGTGTATCAGAAGTTAGAAAAATTTCAGAACATTTCACATTTGGGTCTCGGCTTTAGAGGCGATTTGGGCGATTTTGAAGAGAAATTCAAGTGAAATCATCAGGTAATCAACTATGGACTTAATCTATGATTAGTATTGGTAATATTATGCAATTATATCATGAAAATGGAGGAATTTGGGGTAATTTATGGAGGATTTAGCCCTAGGCTTGAACTTTAGAAAATCAAGGTTTTGAATGGCCAAATGGAGTCCGAATTTGGTAAAATTGATATGCTTAGACTCGTATCGAGATGAGGGTTCCGAATATGTGACTTTTGTAATTTTTCGACAAGCGTACCGAAAGTCGGGTTTTGACAACTTTGTGAATTTTGATGTAAATTGGGTTATATTGATTGGGTGTTGTCCCATTGGCCTAATTTGTTGTGTTTCTACTGTATTTGATCAGGATTCTACGCGTGCGGAGCTTGATTCTCGTGGCAAGGGCATTGCGGAGTAGTCGTCGCGCCGTATTGAGGTGAGTAATAGATATGGATGATGACCAGCGGGTTCGAAACCCCGGTATACCACTTTGTGACGCTGTATAGCGGCGAGACACGCACACTCTTGAGAGTGCGGGGTTGATCATGAACTGGAGACTATAGATTAGTCCAACCTGTTGATACTTTATTATTGGCTATTCTCGAGCCGTTGAACCTCCTTCTTGGACGGTTGAATATATTGTGGGTTGTGAGCCAGTTATTGGATCCCGCGAGGATCGTTATCATTGTCTTATCATATAGACATGCTAGTTTACTACTAGTCCGCAACTATTTCTGTTATTATGCTAATTCCAATCTCTGGAATTTGATATTACGGTTTTCCAACTGAAAAATGATAAAGCAGTTTTCAAAAACTACTTTTGAGCCTGCGAGGCTGTATCTGCATATTAGCTGACTAGTAGTGGATCGGGCTGCACGCCGCAGCAGGATATATGTTGGATCGGACTGCACGCCGCGAGAATATCTCTATGAGATGTGCTTGGGCTGTAGGAGCCCCTCTGGAGTCTGAACCCCCACAGGTGAGCACGGGTACCCAAAAATTGGAGTCGGGCTACGCGCCGTAGCGGTCATATCATGCATTGCATTGCATTTAGCTACATCTGCTAGCTGTTATGCTATTTATTGGTATTTGTTGGAACAGGTACAGTGAATATTGATTCTATGACAGGGTAGCTGATTATAGCTTTACATAGTGCTTTATTGCGGATTTCTTATCTGCGTTGTCTTACCCTTGTTTATTACCACTGAGTCTGGCAGTACTCATTTTACTCCCTGCACCTTGTGTGCATATCCAGGTACCTCTCAGCAGTGATCCAGTAGCTGTGCGAGGTGACATCCGTGGGATATACGAGGTAGCTGCAGAGTCCGCAGGACCCGATATTCCTTCCTACTTGTCTTTTGATTTTGTATTGACATTTCTTTCCGTACTTGGTATTTTTGTAAACCTTTATACACTTACGTTCAGTAGAGGCTCATGACTCTTGACCCGTCGGTCTATGGGAGTTAGTATATTTTGGGACTTGGTCTTCCCGCTGTTGGTATAATTATTACTATTGTTTCATATTTTGAAATACTTAAATGGGTTAAAGAGAGCTTCTAGCTCCGTTGTTGATATTGATTGGTCAGGCTGGCTTAGCAATGTGTCGGGCGCCATCACGACCGGATTTGGGGTCGTGACAAGCGGTATCAGAGCCTAGGTTTACTAGGCCTCGTGAGTCTTGAGCCGGTTAGTAGAGTCTTGTGGATCGGTACGGGGACGCTCGTACTTATCCTCGGGAGGCTGCGAACCTTTAGGAAAACTTCACTTTTCTTGAACTATGTCGTGCGATCTTGTTGTTCTGAGAACCGAACTTCTATATTCTATTCTCTCGCAGAGATGGCGAGAACGCGAGCATCGGGACGAGGTGGACGACCTCCGTTGCCACCTGTTAGAGGCCGTGGGCGTGGTCGTGCTAGAGGTAGAGGTAGGGCGGTCGAGGCAGTGCCGGTTGACCCGCCTGTTGTACCGGTTCAGGAGCATCCCCCGGTGGTTGATGCTCCGGCGGTCCCAGTTCGGGGCCGGACTATATCTATTGCTATTCTCGGTCTTCGGGAGACTCTTGCTCAAATATTATCGGTGTGTTCCGGTTTGGCTCGGGTAGTTTCGGCTACCGCTACTATAGCGACATCTCGGTCAGGGGGTGGTCAGCGGACCACTGCGGCTCGCACGCACGACCCGGTTGTTCGGGGACTTCGGACGCCCAGAGGCGGTCCCCGCTCGGGTGGTTGCACCGATTATTCCTCCGGCTGCACCAGCTCCGGCTCCAGAGCATATGGTTGAGGTTATGCCCGATGACGAGCGGCGTCGTCTTGAGAGATTTGGCAGACTTCGGCCACCCCATTTTAGTGGCGCCGAGGGCGAGGATGCCCGGGGTTTCTTGGATAAGTGTCGAAAGATGCTGCGTACGGCTGGTATTCTTGAGTCCAGCGGAGTTTCATTTACTACATTTCAGTTCAACGGTCCCGCATTTGATTGGTGGGAGGAGTTTGAGAGGCGTAGGCCTACAAGAGCAGCACCTCTCACATGGCAGCAGTTCTCTACTCTCTTTCTAGAGAAATATGTACCTCGGTCTCGTCGCGAGGAGCTACGTCGCCAATTCGAGTGGTTGATTCAGGGCGACATGTCTGTGACCCAGTATGAGCTTAGATTCACTCGGTTGGCTAGGCATGCCACATGGATGATCCCCACTGATAGGGAGAGGATCAGGAGGTTCATTGATGGCCTCAACTACTCTATCCGTATTCTTATGACCGGCGAGCGAGTTCTGTCATCATCGTTTGAGCAGGTTGCTGATATGGCACGCTCCGGTCGAGGCGGATCGTCGCCGAGTGAGAGAGGAGCGGGAGGCCGAGAGGCCTCGTGGTTCAGGCAGTTTCAGTGGTGCTCCGTCGAGAGAGCATTCCCGGCAGAGCGAGAGGTCGCTCATCTAGACCTTCTCATTCGGGCCGCCAAGAGCAGAGTAGAGGTTCTTATGGTCGTGGTCGACGGGGGTTTCAGCAGGGTCGGTCATCACTTAGTGCCCTCCCAGCCCAGAGTGCAACACCTACTTCTCCGGCACCAGAGGTGCATGTTATGAGTGTGGTGAGTTTGGCCACGTGAGGAGACAGTGCCCTCGACTACGTAGGGGCCAGGACTCAGCAGAGGGATCAGCCCTCCTCTTCGGCACCATCTCGGTCTAGTAGAGGTGGAGGTCGGTCTTCTCGTGGTCGCCCCAGGGCGAGGAGAGATCCGGTGGAGGCCGAGGCACGGTTCTATGCACTTCACGACGGGCGTGATGCGGTTGCCTCCGATGCTTGTGATTACGGGTATCATTTCTGTCCGTCACAGAGATGCCTCGTTCTATTTGATCCGGGGTCCACATATTCTTACGTGTCCTCTTATTTTGCACAACACTTGGGTGCGACTCGTGGTAGTCTTGATTTACTGTTCATGTATCCACCCCGTGGGTGATACGATTGTTGTGGATCATGTCTATAGATCCTGTGTTATATCTATTGGGGGTATGGAGACCCAGGCAGAGTTGTTATTGTTGGGTATGGTGGACTTTGATGTTATATTGGGTATGGACTGGTTGTCTCCGTACCATGCTATATTGGATTGTCATGCTAAGACAGAGTTACGTTGGCCATTCCTGGTATTTCTCGGATTGAGTGGCGGGGTTCGACCGATTTCGTCCCTAGCCGTGTTATTTCGTTCTTAAAGGCTCAGAAGATGGTTGGAAAAGGGTGTTTATCGTACTTAGCTTTTGTGAGAGATGTGGGAGCTGAGTCTCCTAGCATTGATTCTGTACTTGTTGTGAGGGATTTCCCAGATGTATTCCCCTCAGACCTGCCGGGCATGCCGCCGGACGGGGATATTCATTTTGGCATTGACTTGGTGCCGGGCACTCAGCCCATATCCATTCCTCCTTATCGAATGGCACCAGCTGAGTTGAAAGAACTGAAAGAGCAGCTTCAAGAGCTTCTGGATAAGGGTTTCATCCGCCCTAGTGTGTCTCAGTGGGGTGCGCCGGTATTATTTGTTAAAAAGAAAGATGGTTCCATGCGAATGTGTATTGATTATCGACAATTGAACAAAGTGACGGTGAAGAATAAGTACCCTCTACCGCGCATAGATGATTTGTTTGATCAGTTACAGGGTGCGAGGGTGTTTTCTAAGATCGATCTTCGTTCAGGCTATCATCAGCTGAAGATCATGGGCTCGGATATTATGAAGACTGCATTCGGGACCCGATATGGTCATTATGAGTTTCTTGTGATGTCTTTTGGGCTGACCAACGCCCCAGCAGCATTTATGCATCTGATGAACAGTGTGTTCAAGCCTTATTTGGATTCATTTGTGATTGTGTTCATTGATGACATTCTAGTCTACTCCCGTAGTCAGGAGGAGCATGCTCAGCATTTGAGTATTGTGTTGCAGAGATTGAGGGAGGAGAAGCTATATGCTAAATTCTCCGAGTGCGAGTTTTGGCTCGAGTCCGTAGCATTCTTGGGGCATGTGGTATTTCGTGATGGTATTCAGGTTGATCCTAAGAAGATAGAGGCGGTGCAGAGTTGGCCTAGACCGTCTTCAGCTACAGAGATCGGGAGTTTTCTTGGTTTGGCGGGATATTATCGCCGGTTTGTTCAGGGATTTTCATCCATTGCTTCTTCATTGACTAAATTGACCCGGAAGGGTGCACCATTCGTGTGGTCGGATGAGTGCGAGGGGAGCTTTCAGAAGCTCAAGACAGCTTTGACCACAGCTCCAGTGTTAGTATTGCCATGAGCTTCGGGTTCATATACCGTTTATTGTGATGCCTCGAGAGTGGGGATAGGTTGTGTGTTGATGCAGGAAGGAAAGGTAATTGCTTATGCTTCTCGGCAGTTGAAGCCACATGAGAAGAACTATCCTGTTCATGACTTGGAGCTAGCCACCATTGTTCATGCCTTGAAGATTTGGAGGCACTATTTGTATGGTGTGTCTTGTGAGGTGTGTACCGACCATCGTAGTCTCCAGCACTTGTTCAAACAGAAAGACCTTAATTTGAGACAGCGGAGATGGCTTGAGTTGCTGAAGGATTATGACATTACTATATTATATCATCCGGGGAAGGCCAATGTGGTGGCCGATGCTTTGAGCCGGAAGGCGGTCAGTATGGGGAGCTTGGCATATATTCCGGCTGAGGAGAGACCATTTGCTTATGATGTTCGGGTGCTAGCCAATCGGCTAGTGAGGTTAGATATTTCGGAGCCCAGAGCGGGGTATTGGCTTGTGTTGTATCTCGGTCATCTCTATATGATCGTATTCGTGAGCGCCAATATGATGATCCACATTTGGCTGTCCTTAGGGACGGAGTTCAGCATGATGATGCTAGAGATGTCACCATTGATAGTGACGGCGTATTGAGGATGCGGGGCCGGATATGTGTGCCCAATGTTGATGGCCTTCGTGAGTTGATTCTGGAGGAGGCCCATAGCTCGCGGTATTCTATCCATCCAGGAGCCGCGAAGATGTATCAAGATTTGAAATAGCACTATTGGTGGAGAAGATGAAAATGGACATTGTCAGATATGTAGCACGGTGCCTCAACTGTCAGCAGGTTAAGTACGAGCATCAGAGGCCCGGTGGTGTATTTCAGCGCATTGATATTCCTGAGTGGAAATGGGAGAGGATCACTATGGACTTTGTTCCTGGACTCCCTCGGACGGCGAGGAAGTTTGATTCTGTATGGGTGATTGTGGATAGACTGACCAAGTCAGCTCACTTCATTCCAGTTAGTACTACCTACTCATCGGAGCGGTTGGCATCGATCTTTATTCGAGAGATTGTTCGGTTGCATGGAGTCCCAGTGTCTATCATATCCGACAGGGGTACTCAGTTCACTTCTCAGTTTTGGAGAGCATTTCAGCGAGAGATGGGTACGCGGGTTGAGTTGAGTACAGGCATTTCACCCCCAGACAGACGGACAGTCTGAGCGCACTATTCGGATCTTGGAGGATATGTTGCGAGCTTGTGTGATTGATTTTGGTGGTTCGTGGGATGAGTTCCTACCACTTGCTGAGTTTGCCTACAACAACGGTTATCAGTCGAGTATTCAGATGGCCCCGTATGAGGCATTGTATGGCAGACGGTGTAGATCCCCATGGGATGGTTTGAGCCTGGTGAGGTTAGATTGATAGGGACTGAGTTAGTCCAGGATGCTCTGGATAGAGAAAAGTTGATCCAGGAGAGGCTTCGTACAGCACAGTCTCGCGAGAAGAGTTATGCGGACCGTAGAGTTCGAGAGTTGTCTTTCATGGTTGGTGACAGAGTATTGTTGAAGGTTTCACCTATGAAGGGTGTCATGAGGTTTGGGAAGAAAGGGAAGTTGAGTCCCAGGTACATTGGTCCTTTTGAGATACTTAGGAGAGTTGGAGAGGTGGAATATGAGTTGGCCTTGCCGCCCAGCTTATCCAGCGTTCATCCAGTATTCCATGTGTCTATGCTCCGGAAGTACATTGGAGATCCGTCTCATATATTAGATTTCAGCACCATTCAGCTTGATGGTGATCTATCCTATGATGTGGAGCCTATTGCCATTTTGGGACGGCAGGTGAGAAAATTGAGGTCTAAGGAGATTGCATCAGTTAAGGTTCAGTGGAGAGGTCGACCCGTGGAGGAGGCCACTTGGGAGGTCGAGCGGGAGATGCGGAGCAGATATCCTCACTTGTTTGAGACTTCGGGTATGTTTCTTGAACCGCTCGAGGACGAGCGTTTGCTTAAGAGGGGGAGAATGTGACGACCCGGCCCGTCGTCACGGGAATTCCCACCCCGTTATGTTGTAATTTCATGTTTTATGATTTTATATCAGTGTTAGAGTCTATCGGGTGAGTTAGGAGTGATTGGGATTGAAAATGAGGCATATAGCCTTTGTGAAGGAAACTTGAATAAGGAAAGTCAACCCGGAGTTGACTATTTATCTAGAGGGCTCGGAATCGGATTCTGATGATTCGGTTAGTTCCGGGAGGTGATTTGTGACTTAGGGGAACGATCGGAATTGAATTTGGAGGCCCGTTGTAGAAATAGGCTTGAATTGGCTAAGGTTGAATTTTGGCGAAATCCGAATGGTAGGTGAGATTTTGATCCGGGGGTCGGAATGGAATTCCGACAGTTGCAGTAGCTTCATTAGGTGATTTTGGATGTGCCTGCAAAATTTCAGGTCATCCGGACGTCGTTTGGTCGGGTTTTTGATTGAATGTGTAATTCGGAATTTTTTAAGGAATTTAGGCTTGAATTTGATGTGAATTATGGGTTTTGGTGTTATTAGACGTGTTTTGAGGATTGGAGCAAGTTTGAATAAGGTATTAAGATGTGTTGGTGTGTTTGGATGAGGTCCCGGGGGCCTCGGGGTGATTCCGGATGGTTAAACGGGCAGGAGCGGACAAGAAGGCGCAGAAGCGAGATAGACCGCTGAAGCGGAGCCTGGTCCGCAGGAGCGGCTTCGCTGAAGCGAGTGGGAGATCGCAGAAGCGGTCCTGAGGCGCGATGGGGAGGTCCGCAGAAGCGGTTGACTGATCGCGGATGCGAGTCCGCTAAAGCGGACTCTTGGTCGCAGAAGCGGATCATTTTGCAGAAGCGGACTTATTTCCGCAGAAGCGGATGCACAGGGGCGGTCCCTTGATCGCTGGTGCGGAAACGGCCAAAAGGGCCTGGGTTCGCAGAAGCGACCAAAAGGTCGCAGAAGCGGTTCCGCAGGGGCGGAATTTTATCCGGAGAAGCGAAAATCGCTGTGAGTTAAGTGTATTAGAAGTTAGAAAAATTTCAGAACATTTCACACATTTGGGTCTCGGCTTTAGAGGCGATTTGGGCGATTTTGAAGAGAAATTCAAGGGAAATCATCAGGTAATCAACTATGGACTTAATCTATGATTAGTATTGGTAATATTATGCAATTATATCATGAAAATGGAGGAATTTGGGGTAATTTATGGAGGATTTAGCCCAAGGCTTGAACTTTAGAAAATCAAGGTTTTGAATGGCCAAATGGAGTCCGAATTTGGTAAAATTGATATGCTTAGACTCGTATCGAGATGAGGGTTCCGAATATGTGACTTTTGTAATTTTTCGACAAGCGTACCGAAAGTCGGGTTTTGACAACTTTGGGAATTTTGATGTAAATTGGGTTATATTGATTGGGTGTTGTCCCATTGGCCTAATTTGTTGTGTTTCTACTGTATTTGATCAGATTCTACGCGTGCGGAGCTTGATTCTCATGGCAAGGGCATTGCGGAGTAGTCGTCGCGCCGTATTGAGGTGAGTAATAGATATGGGTGATGACCAGCGGGTTCGAAACCCCGGTATACCACTTTGTGACGCTGTATAGCGGCGAGACACGCACACTCTTGAGAGTGCGGGGTCGATCATGAACTGGAGACTATATATTAGTCCAACCTTGATACTATATTATTGGCTATTCTCAAGCCGTTAAACCTCCTTCTTGGACGGTTGAATATATTGTGGGCTGTGAGTCAGTTATTGGATCTCGCGAGGATCGTTATCATTGTCTTATCATACAGACATGCTAGTTTACTACTAGTCCGCAGCTATTTCTGTTATTATGCTAATTCCAATCTTTGGAACTTTGACATACTGTTTTCAACTGAAAAATGATAAAAGAGTTTTCAAAACTACTTTTGAGCCTGCGAAGCCGTAATTGCATATTAGTTGACTGGTAGTGGTTCGGGCTGCGCGCCGCAGCATATATTCATGATATTGTGCTTGGGCTGTAGGAGCCCCTCCGGAGTCTGAACCGTAGGAGCCCCTCCGGAGTCTGAACCCCCACAGTGAGCACGGGTACCCAAATTGGATCGGGCTACGCGCCGTAGCGGTCATATCATGCATTGCATTGCATTTAGCTACATACGCTAGTTGTTATACTGTGTTGCTGGTACTTGTTGGTACAGGTACAGTCGATATTGATTCTGTGACAGGGTATTTGATTACATCTTTACATAGTGCTTTATTGCGGATTTCTTATCTGCGCTGTTGTCTTACCCTTGTTTATTACCACTGAGTCTGGCAGTACTCATTTTACTCCCTGCACCTTGTGTGCAGATCCAGGTACCTCTCGGCAGTGATCCAGTAGCTGTGCGAGGCGACATCTGTGGGATATACGAGGTAGCTGCAGAGTCCGCAGGACCCGATATTCCTTCCTACTGTCTTTTGATTTTGTATTGACATTTCTTTCCGTACTTGGTATTTTTGTAAACCTTTATACACTTACGTTCAGTAGAGGCTCATGACTCTTGACCCGTCGGTCTATGGGAGTTAGTATATTTTGGGACTTGGTCTCCCCGCTGTTGGTATAATTATTACTATTGTTTCATATTTTGAAATACTTAAATGGGTTAAAGAGAGCTTCTAGCTCCGTTGTTGATATTGATTGGTCAGGCTGGCTTAGCAATGTGCTGGGCGCCATCACGACCGGATTTGGGGTCGTGACATGCACCATACAGGGTACTACGACAGCTTGGGAGATATCAGGTTATACCAAAAGACGGGGACCTCGGCTTACAAGCAGTAGAAATCAGTTCGGACGGACAATTCCCGGAAGCAAAGATTCAACAGACTTGGAATGAATGCCAAAGCTTGAAGGTAGACACTTGTATGGGAAACCGAGCTCAGGGAGAAGTATCGCCAGGGTATGCTGCATGGTATCACCGGGATGTCGAGCATGATAGACCAATGAAAAGGCCTCACATTCAAGAATTGGCCGAGCAGTCTAAGGAGCACAGATATTGGGTAGCCAGAGAAAATGAGTATAGAGCCAAGATGAGCTTGCTAGAGAAACAGATGCAAGACCTCAAATTCGAGAATGGATTACAAGCGGCATCCCATGAGGGAGAAAAGAAGCAGCTGAGAAAAGAGAATGAAATCTTAAAGGTTCAAATTGCAAAAATGAAAACTGCAGCCGAAACCCCAATTCGCCTAGCTCGAGATGAGAAATTGATTGAAAATCTTCAGCGGAAAGTGAATGACTACAGCTTTGATCTTGATAAAGCAGAAAAGGAGTTAGTCGGGGTTTAGAGACAACTGGCTAGAAATGCCGAGGAAAGAGCTAGAATGGTTTAGCAATTACAAGATGAACACAAGGTTGAGGTAGCTCGATTGAGAAAGAAAGTCATTACAGTCGAAGTCAAAAGTAGCAAGCAAAACAAACAGTTCGAAGTAGAGAGAGAACATTGTTACATGGCTATAGCTCGGTTAGAATTTGACCTACAACAACTACAAAAGGAGAACCAAAAACCTTAGACGCTCGCGCCAAACAGATTAGCAGGCTGCTTCAGAAAAAAGGGGTCATTCGAGAAAGAATTGTCAATATTGCTCAATACATCACAAAGAAATGCCAATTGTGTGAAGATATGTCCCAGTCAACATTCATATCAGCAGTAAAGTTCTTTGTAAAGCAAGTAATGTCCGACCTGGATAAACTCCAAAGTGGATTAGCATATAGGCCCGCGGCAAGACCGAACGACGTCTCGCGGGCACTAGGAGCATTAATGTATTCGTAAGGCATGCATTTTATTTCTTCTGCATTTGTAGTACAACATCATTTGTAACCGATGTTTTTGAGTATCAATGAAAAATTCAAAAAGAAGTTGTTGTTATTTCTTTGCATTTTTTATAAATTGTCTGGGTGATAGGCAAACATGTAGGAACGAAAAACAAAAAAATAAAAATGAAAAAATGGAAAAGAAACAATGAAAAACAGAGGTGAAAAGAAAATGGTGATTCAAGGAGGAATAAATTCCGGGATGATGCATAATGATCAAGGCAAAAGTTGTTATTTTAATCATTACATTTTACCCCTTATGAGCTAATTATTAACGAGTTTTGTTGTTGATGAGTATCAGATTTTCAGCTTGCAACTGGCATTCTGGCACATCATAATTGTAATACACGTTCAAAAGCTATGTCTAAGGCAGTAACTCAGGAGATTTAACCTACCATCATGGACCCGGTACAGGAAGAAGAGGTTGTAGATGTTGCGGGTATGAAAGAGGAGATGTATTAGCTAAGGCAGCAAATGTCAGAAATGTACCAAGCCTAGTCTAGGGGTCAACATTTGCCTACCTATCCAGCCAATCCAGCATACGTCCCTCCCACAAATCCAAATCATGAACCACCTACCATGAACTCATCCTCCACGTAACCAAATTACCAACACTACTATGCCACAACTTCACAGTCACCACCACCACTATCCAAACAAGTTCCACCATAACCACCTCAGGTCGCCCCAGTATATGTGGCACCACCACCTGTTGCTCTGCATAAATCATCTAGTGAACCAGTGTTCCATGTTCAGGACACTCATTATTATCCACCGGAGCAAACATTCAGGCAACATGACTCCTACACACCGCTCACAGATATGACGGAAGAAAAGCCTATCAGAAATTTGGAACAAGAAGAGATGGCACGGAAGATGAGAAGTCTTGAACAATCCTTCAGTAACATACAAGGGCTAGGAGGCCAAGTGAGCGTCGTGTATAAAGATCTCTGCTTGTTTCCGGAGGTGCATCTCTTAAGCTACCTAAGTTTGATATGTACGACGGACATAGGGATCCGGTAGCCCATCTAAGGGGTTACTATAGCAAGATGAGTGGAGCAGGGGGAAGAGACGAGTTGTTGATGGCTTATTTTAGCCAGAGTTTGAACGGTTCTACACTGGAGTGGTATACCCGACAGGATCACACTAGATGGTTCATCTGGGATGATCTATCTCAGTCATTCGCCAATCACTTCCAGTACAATCTAGAGATAATTCCAGACAGGCTGTCGCTAACAAAAATGGAGAAGAAACCCGGGGAAAGTTTCTGGGAGTACGGGTTTAGATGGAGGGAACAAGCTGCACGGGTAGATCCTCCCATGAATGAAACAGAAATGGTGGACTGCTTTCTACAAGCTTTAGAGCCTACTTACTATGGTCATCTGGTATCAGCAATTGGGAAAACTTTCAATGAGGTGGTGAAAATGGGAAGGTTCGTAAAAGAGGGATTAAAAACCAATAAAATCATGAGTTTTTCGGCTATTAAGGCCACGAATCAGGCAATACAAACCGGAACTGGGGGGTCAATTGGTAAAAAGAAGAAGGAGGAGGTCGCAGTTGTCGAAAGTAGATCGTTGTCTTGGGGCCCAAATACATATCATCACGCACCTCGTCCATATCAACCATATCCACCAGCACCCTACAACCCACCACCACCATATTATCCTCCCACCACTCCATATTTTTCCGTCCCACATGCTCAACATTACCTACCACCTCCATATGTATGGCGAGCCCAAACTCCACAGAACGTCTACCACGCACAAAACACCTACCCGCCTTCCAAAACATACAAAAATCCAAAGAGACCCAGCTTCCGTCAAAATTCAGAAGTAAGAGGAAATAGAGCCCAAACAAAGAAAATATTCACTCCATTAGGGCAGTCATATACAAGTCTTTATCACCGCCTGAGGGAGCTGGGGATGCTAAGCCCCATTAAGCCAAAAATTCCAAACCCACACCTTGAAACCTTGACTAATCAGTCCGATGTAAATATTGTTCCGGGGCGCCGGGACATGATACTGAAAAGTGTTGGCACTTAAAGTCTGCCATATAGGAGCTTATTGATACCAAGAGGATCGAGGTGAAGGCTCCGAAAACTCCCAATATCACACAGAACTCATTGCCAGCCCATCATGAGTCGCATATGATAGAGTTGGAACAGGGAGAGAGCAGTAAGAAACCTTCTCAATCAGTGATGATGATTAAAGCCAATAGCAAAGTTGGAGGAGAGGTTGAGAAAGAGAAAGCGACAGCTGAACCGCCAATAAAGAAGCCATCAGTGGTCGAGGCCATGAAAGTAGTAGTGCCGGGAGCCAAGCCTTTGTTGACCGTGAAGGGAGCTTATGTGGAACCTGTGGTTATCAAACCGGTGGTGAAAATGCCAGATGTAAACACTAAAGCCATACCGTGGAACTATAACAAAGTTACAGTGATATACAAAGGGAAGGAGGTTACAGGAAAAGTCAATGAAACACATGGCCTAACTCGCTCTGGGCGATGCTTTGCCCCGCAAGAGTTGATAAAGAGAAAAGTGGTAAAGGAGAATTCGAATCATGTAAAGAAGGCAGTTACTGAAGAAGAAGCTGAAGATTTCTTGAAAAAGATGAAAGCTCAAGACTATTCAATAGTGGAGCAATTGAGAAAAACACCTGCGCAGATTTCATTGTTATCATTGCTAATCCATTCTGAAGAGCACGGGAAGACGTTGATGAAAATTCTGAACGAAGCACATGTGCCCGAGAAAATTCCAGTATGCCATCTTGAGAAAATCACGAATAAGATATTTGAGACAAACAAGATAACATTTTCAGATAATGAATTGCCACTTGAAGGTACGGAGCATAACAAAGCATTATATCTCACAGTCAAGTGTGAAGAATCTGTGGTTACCCGTGTTCTGGTGGACAATGGGTCAAGTGCCAACATTTGCCCACTCTCAACCTTGGGAAAGCTGAAGGTCAGTCCTGATAGAATTCGTTGAAACATTGTGTGTGTACGGGGCTTTCATGGAGGATGCAAGAATATTGTAGGGGACATTATGTTGGAAATTACTATCGGACCGGTGGACTTCACTATGGAGTTCCAAGTGCTAGATATTGTTGTTTCTTATAATCTGTTATTGGAACGTCCGTGGATCCACGCGGCGAAAGCTGTACCATCCTCTCTGCACCAGATGGTGAAATTTGAATGGGACAACAGGAGATCATAGTGCATGGAGACAATGATGTCTGCAACACTATAACACCATTTGAAGAAACTAAAGGGGACAAGGGCCCGTGGGTATATCAAGTCATGGATGCTGTGATGGTTAATAAAATATCCAAAGGGGAGAACATGCCAAATCCTACTGTGGCTCCTACAGCAGTAATGGTAGCTAAGGAAATGATAAGCAATGGGTTTGCACCAGGGAAAGGTCTGGGGATAACTCTACAAGGGATAACACAACCAATCCACTTGCTAGGAAATAATGACACTTTTGGCCTGGGTTTTAAGCCTATTGTTGCCGATATCCAAAGAGCCAAGAAAATGAAGAAGCAAAATTGGTCCCTCCCAAAACCTATTCCAAAACTATCTGATTCCTTTACTAGGCCTGGTACACAAAGACATTTGGCGACTGCTATGCCAAGTTATGCTGAAATAAGACCAGATGCGGAGCTCCTAGCAAGGTTCGAGATGTTGTTTGAAGATGTAAATATGTTGGAGATGGGTGAGGGAACGAGTAAAATGGATGTTCAGTTTGTGGGACCCAGCATTGCACTTAATAACTGGGAAGCTACTCCTCTTCCAATCAGGAGGGAGTTGTGGTAGTTAGCCTAAAATATTTCATTTCCCCAAAACTGTTTTGTTTTGTAATCCCACACCCCATCAAAAACAAATGTATCCAATGTCTGCTATCTTTTTGAAAAAAAACAATGAAATGCAATTTCTTTCTTTCTTCCATTTTTGCCTTATTTTATTTTTCTTCTTTTGTACAATTCAATATTTGCTGATTCCAATGATATGTCATGCATGAAGGATTCCCGATCCAGTCTTGATAATCGAATAGTTATACAGGAAATTGAAATTGAACATGAAATAGAATATGAGGATGAGGAAATACTGGAGGAAAATCAGTAAAAATTTGAATCAATATGAGGAAAAACCCAAACCGAATTTAAATGAGATAGAAGCTATTAATCTGGGGAGTGAGGATAATGTCCAAGAAACAAAAATTAGTATATATTTAGAGGCTTCCCTCAGAGAAGATCTAATCAAGTTGTTACATGAGTATAAGGACATATTTGCTTGGTCCTATAATGACATGCCCGGACTCAACAGTGATCTGGTGGTACATAAATTGCCCATTGTGAGCACGTGATTTTTACCCTACACATGAGTTATTCCTATAAAATTCAAAATAAATGATTTTTCCTTATTTCTTAAATTTTTGTGTGAATTTTGTGTTAGTTGTTTTGCATGTGATAAATGAAAATACAAAATTTGCATCTTTAGGAAATTAATTCGTTTTCTAACAAATTAAAGAAAAAAAAATCAAAAAATTAGTTATCTTTTAATTGAAAATAAAGGGAAATTAGTTTAATAGTTTTAATAAAATCTAAATAATCACAAGATAGGAAAATATAGAAAATACAAAAGCAAAATCGAAATACAATAAAATACCAAGAATACAAAGGAAAATACAATGCCCTACTTAATAAATGGGACGAATTGGGCCAAAATCCATAACCCTTCAGTGGCCCAAACGCAAAAACGCCCCAGCCCAGCCGGTCCAAATAAGTCTCCCAGCCCAAATCCCCATCCAGGCATCAGTTTGTGTAACGGTTGATCTGAACCGTTGGATTAATCAATCCAACGGCCAAGATCATAAGTTTCCTTACTCATTTCCGTTTATACCATACCCGGCCCGTCTTAACCCACCCTTCACCCAACCAAACGACACCGTTTAAATCGAAGAGATTGATCTGAGCCGTTGGATCCTTATCATCCAACGGCCGTGATTAATTGCATCATTGTAATAACCTAACACCCCCCAAACCCGTTAATCAGTCTCATACCCCACACCCCTATTCATCGTCTCTCATCAGAGGCGAAGCAAAACCCTAGCGCCGCCCTCGCACCCCATCGACGGAAACCCGGCGGCAACAACGCCGCCGGGCACCAAAATAACACCACACGACCACCTCAACCCCCTCTACAAGAACCTGGCAACCCCTAATCTCGAATCAATCAGGAAATTCTCGAATCTTCATTTGAAGATTCGAGTTAAACTCGAACTAATGCCAAACCTCACCAAAATCACACCATAGCCTCCCATGACCTCCCTCATACCCCCACCGGCTTTGGTTTTGCTCGAATCAAACCCAAAGCCCCGAGCCCCAAATTTGAGCCTATGAACCCTAGATTTCAAATTAGAGTCTTCGTTTGGATTCGAGAGAAGTTGAAGCCTAATAGAGTTTAATTGGGATGTTTTCGCTTGAAAACATCTCAATTAAAGTCCTTTAGACTTCAAATCCAAGGCCAAGCTCAAAACAGTCCGATTTTTTGCTTTGATTTCGATTTCGTTCAAGGTAATCTCCCTTTTCCTATCTATTTTTATTAGGTATGTGTTGTTTATGTGTTTGTTTAGTTCAATTTGTTTAATTTTCTTCTCGTTGGCCGTCCCTATCTGTCCTCCCCTCAAAGACCTTTTATTTGGTCAAATTGTTTTCTGTTATTTGTTCGAATGTGTTTGTCATAGGATAGTTATTCGTTTTGATTAGCGTCGTCGAATACCTAAGTTTCACTTTGGCCGAGATTTCAGAATCACTATTTGGCTGCTTAATTGGTTATCCATGATTATGTGTTGTAGTTAATCGAATGTCGTCGATTTACTTTCGTAGGTCTGTTTGTTAGAAACAACAGAGCAGTAATTCCTTTGTTACTGACTGATGTCTTATTTGAATCACTGTGGTCTAATTTCTTATTTGAATCACTGTGGAATGGGAGTTTGAATTGCCTGTGTTTGAAGTAGTAATAAGATTGGTTATAGCTGAATTAAGCTCAGTCTCATTAGCAACTAGTGGACTGCCACCATGTGAGCACATGTTAGCCCATAATAATATGCCCTTTGAGTAGTGGAACCTGCTGTACAGCAGGCCACTGACTGTCCTGTTGGAACCAGAAATTATTCGTTAGTAAAGCTCATACATGGACAAGGGATAGTGGGAGTTCAGGGACAATGAGCTGGGCAGAGAGAGGGATGGGCAAGGGGGTTTAATTTAAGGTCTTTGTACCATTAGGGGGGTGTTTTTAGCTATAAGTATAGGAGCAATCTGAAACAGTAGGGATACACGGATTACAGAGAAAAAAACATACATACACAGCTAAGAAAAAACGGGGATACTGGGCTTAGGAGAAATATAATTCTGAAACAGATAGATATTCCTATAGGCAGAAACTTTAAAGAGCAGATAGGGAGAGTTTGGATCCTTCTAGAGTGACCATTTGATTCATGCTCATTGTTTTCATTAGATTCCTATTGGAAGTTCACCCAAATTCCCTGCCTCTAGTTCTTGGTCGACTGCTTCTGTTTGGCCATTGTTAGTGTTGTGTTTGGCCATTGATAGTGCTAAGTTTGGTTACTGCTAGTGCTAAGTTTGGCTACTGCTGAAGATAGTGTCACTGGTTTGCTGTTGGTTGTGTTTTTGTTTTGGATATTGTTGAGGATTGTGTCACTGGTGCTGAGTTTGGTTACCACTGCTGGTGCTGTGCCTGGGTGTATTTGTTGCTGTGTTTTGGTTATTGTTTGTCTCCTGTTGCTGCTGTTGGTATTGCTGTTTTGTGTTTGTTGCTGGGCTACTGCTACTGTTGCTGCATTACCACTGCTGATTGTTCCCTCTTTCTTCTTCTGTCTATCATCCAGGTACACATTTATGAGATCACTTTGTTGTAACTGGAAAGAGAAGTTTAAGAAATGAAATGCTCGCAGATTTATATGTATTAATAGGCTCTTTCTGTTATCCAAATGGACAGATTGTAGAAGTAAATATAGTGAATGTTAGTTCTTAGATCTCATGCTATAAGGGTAATAGACATACATGTATATCTTTGTGGACTGTTGATCCATTTTAACTCATTCCCAGAAGCATGAAAAATCTGCTAGCTGTTGTTTCTTGGCTTAAGTTTGCATTATTAGCTAAAAATGTAATCTGGTTTAGTTCTTCAGGAGGGATAATAACCACCTCCTATTTCAGTGTGCTATTTCAAATTTCCAGTCATAATATTATTGGGTTGTTTGAACGATTTAAGTCGATTGAGATAAAGTTGTTAGTTCTTGAATGTTAGTGATTCAAATGTTGGGGATTAATGTGAAGCTCAGTAGTTGTCAAAACAAACATTAGGACCGCTTGTCGGCAATTGGGTTCAATTTAAGGATCTTGGTATATATATTTTAACATAGCATAAGCTTAGGCTTCCGAGTTAGGCAGTGGTGAGAATTAAGAGGTTTACCCCTTTTGTTTGGAATTGGACTTGAACTGGGAATTCGAACTTCATCTTGTTAATTAAATTAGGATAAGTTAGTTTAAAAGGATAATTGATACCAATCACTCTAAAATTTCAACTGACGCGTTAGTGTAAGTAGTCGTACATTTGACATTATAAAATTTCATTAGTTTAGTCGATTCGCACGAGTCATTGACAGAAATCAAAATAGCTAGAAAGGAGAAGTCCGAGTATAAGATTTAACCGAATAATGCTTAAACAACAATTGGTCACTAGGTTTCACTCTCAATTTATGATTAGAAATGAACATGTACGAATGTAGTATCTATGGGTTGACCTTCAAGTAAAAAGTGAAATGAGCACTGTTAGAAAACAAAACACACGGGGTCTTCAATTAATTATAACAAATGTGGACTCGGGAAGGCCGTTTATCGAATTGCACGGTCTTTCACAAAGTTAACAACACGATAGACTCTTTAGGCACGATTTGTAAATAAAATATTTTCCTAATTACGGGTGCGCATTTATGTGACCCAAATCTTATTCTCGGCGAAACTAAAATACACTAAAGTCGCAGGCGTACTGGTTGCGGTGCGGCTCGAAATGTGTTTTCGTGACGTCGCAATTCTTCTAAGAAATAAAAGCGGAGCATTAAAAATACATAGTTAAAATACATAAAATAAAAAAAATCAGATAAAAGCAAAAAGTACAGTTGAGCGACCGTGCTAAAACCACGGAATACGGGAGTGCCTAACACCTTCTCCCGGGTTAATAGAATTCCTTATCCAGTTTTCTAGTTTCGCAGACTATATTACAAAGTCATAAATTTCCTCGGTTCGGGATCAAACCGGTAACTTGGGACACCATTCCTTTCCCAAGTGGCGACTCTGAATTTAATAAATAGATCCCGTCTCGATTGTCCTTTAATTGGAAAAACTCCCTTGCGCCCTCGCGGGTGCGGTAAAAAGGAGGTGTGACAGCTCTGGCGACTCTGCTGGGGATGATGCTATTCACCCAGAACTTCGGTTCAGGGTTTAAGAATTCGAGCTCAGTTAAATTGTTGTTTTTGTCTATATCCGATTTTATTATATGTTTAATTAATGTGCTACATGTCTACCGCTTTGATACTAGTTGCACTGTGCATATACAAATTGCTATATGTTTACCGCTTTGATATTGCGTGAATTGTATATAAAACTGTGCCGAAAACCCTTCTCTTCTTACCCCCGGGGATGTGCTTACTGGTTGAGACTCCCCTTTCTGTTAGTGTCGATACCAAAATAAGAAAAGAGGCAGGATAAGTTACAAAGTCGGACGATCCCGCGGGTCCCCGGTACGTAGCTCCCTCCTCAAATCCGAGTTGTCTGCTCGGGTACACGGTCTAATACCATTGAAAAGCATCAGGATATTGAGCCTAGATTTAGGACGTTTATTTGCATCATATCTGACTTAGGGGACTCAACACAGGGGTTGGGTCCGTCTAGGACAGGCAACCCGAAATGAAAAGACCATCTTGCTATATCATATTTGTTGTAAGCATTTATTTAGATTGGCATGCTGACCGGCTTTTTAATACGGAAGAAAAACAAAAGGAAATAGTATGGGGAAATAAATATTTTTTCAGAAAATACAAAAAATGTGTTTTACCAACAAGTCAATAAATTTAGTTGGCCGATAAAAAACGACGGAAGGTTGACTTTGCCAACAAAATGGTTTTCTTGACAAAATGTGTTTTCTCTAAAATAATTGTTTCGACGGACCGAACTACGCGGGTTTGATTCTCACCAGGTGTGAGATACGTAGGCAGCCTTTAACGGGTCCAACATCTCTTCATCTCAAAATAATTTTTCAACGACCATCTTTTTCATCAGTCTTAATATTCCGACCAGTCAATTCCTGTGGCCCGTTTCGTTTTTTTAAGAAAAATATAGTTTTGTTTGGGTCAAATAAAGATTTCTCTTTCATCTAAAAAATTACCTTAATAAATGTGCATAGGTGGTGGAGCGACTTGGGCGAGCAAGGACAAGACACAGTTAAGCTTAAGCTGTACCTGGGAGATCTAGTGGGGCTACTAAATATTCCCCGAGAGGAGACATCATACGAGCCTTGATCTCTTTCTGGGATCCAGCACACAATGTGTTCCACTTTTCAGACTTTGAACTCACACCAACATTAGAAGAATTGGCCGGGTATATCGGAAGACCAAAGGTCCCTATGAGGGAACAATATCTCATTGCGCCGAGGGTAGTGACGTACATAGGTTTTTGGATACTGTGAAAATCCGCAGAACTGTACACAACCCAGACTTATCCGAAGGGTTCTGCACTTTAGCATTTCTATATGACAAATATGGTCATTATGGGGGCTTCAACAAACACAAAAGCAAAATCTGCAGCGGAGACAACCAGTTAAAATGGGAGGAGCATAGACGCATCGCCTTCATGATAGCTTTCCTAGGTTCATTAATATTTCCTAGAAAAGACGGGAATATCAAAATACAAGTGGCAGGGGTCGTCAGCACTCTGATGAAACAAAACAACAGTACTTTGGCTCCCATGATAATATCAGATATCTCTCGTGCACTCACTATCTGCAAAGCTGGAGGGGACTTCTTTGAAGCTTGCAACGTACTGCTCCAAATGTGGATGATCGATCACTTATGTCGTCGCCCGCAGTTTATGAGGTATAGTTTATCGGAGAAAACATGTGTAGAAGAATTCCCTACGAGGGTCGAGGGACATGATTTGCCAGAAGGGATTAGTGGATGGATGCGACTTTTGCGTTCGGTCCCAGCCGGCAAGATAGAATGGACATTCGGCTGGCTACCCGTGGAAGAAGTCATATATGCATCGGCCACGGAATCATATTTGTTGCTAATGGGCCTCAACAGCATCCAGCCCTATGCACCAGGACGAGTATTGAGACAGTTGGGACGCTGCCAAATAATCCCAAAAGAAGAAGACCTCAGCCCGCATGCAGTTGAAATTGGACCGGGAGGACAGTTCCCTGAAGCGTTGGTCCGAAGGATTTGGAGTGAATGTCAAACATTGAAAATAGACACTCGAGTGCGAGATCGAGCCCGGGGTGAAGTATCGTCGGAATACCCTGCATGGTATAGCAGAGAATTGGAGCATCAAAGGCCCACAAAAAGGCCCCACCTCAGGGAGTTTGCTGGAGCGTCACAAGAACAATGGGACTGGTTGGCCAGAGAAGAGGCTTATAGAACAAAAATTAGCAGGATAGAGCAACGGACCCAGGAGCTCCAATTTGAAATGGATATGCAAGCCGCCGCCAACGAAGGAGATAAAAAGAAGTTGGCACAAGAAAATGACTTTTTGAGAGCTCAAATCCAGCAAATGAAAAGGGATGCTGACAGACAGTTGAGGAGTCGAGCGGACGAAAAATTGATAAAGGGTTTGAGAAGCCAAGTTGCCGATGTACAAAGAGAATTGGAAGAGTCAAAAGCCCAAACAATGAGGATCCGTGCTAGCTGGAAAAATGAGGCACATCAACATGCACTTCACCTACAACGGGTGGAAGAAGATTACACTGAGACCATCACTAGTCTAAGGGAGGCAAATGTTATCCTCAGGGAGCGGGTTTTCAAGCAAGCCCGAGATGCTAGAACGGACCTCGACCGTTGTCACAATTTGATGGCTCGACTGCAAGAACAAATAGACAGGCTCCTAGACCAAGTCACCAACAACGCTCAAAGGTTGGGAGCGAAAAACCAGCAGATAGAGCGGCTACTCGGAGAAAGGGACATGATCAAGGACAGAATTGGAGAAATCGGGCACTATGTCACCATGAAGTGCCTAGCTTGTGAACAAATGCCCCGCACCGACCTTTTTGCTTCAGTTATGGGCTATGTTCATCGGATCATGGAAGAATTAAGGGGACTACACAAGGACCTCACACCCAGGCCCGCGGAAAGGCCGAATGATGCCTCGCGGGCCCCCAGGAATTTTAGAGCATTAGATTTTTGATTAAAAATGTATTTTTGGGTCAAGATAGTTGGCATTTTTATTTTTACATTATCGAGTCAAGCATTTCTTTTGTTTTGTTGATTGTTGTAAGACGTGTTTTGTAACTTTGAGGTTTTATCTGATATAAAAGTTACTAAATTTTGCCACAATCTTGTTACCAGAACTACGCTCGGTCTGATTCACGCGGGGACGTGATACGTAGGCAATCCACATAAGATTCGACCACCACTAAAAAAGAAAGAAAAGGATACGAAGATTAATAACAATAAGGCTTTCAAGGATAGTTGAAAAAGAGAAAAGAAAAAGAAGAAAAAAGAAAAAGAGAAAAAGAGAAAAGCTGGAATGACGCATGTTACGAGTACATGTAGAAAGGGTTATTTGGTTAGGTGCATTAACATCCTACGTGCTATAACATATCTGTTAAACTCGGTAAACTAACAAGTTTGTTGCATTTCCAGAAAGTTTAGCAGTTGGTTTGACAGAATATACTGGCCAGCCACCACTACCGTACTAGATCTAAAGGGCCAATTACAACAAGCATGTCTAGCTCCGGTAAAAGCCTCGAGGAAGAGAAATCGGAGATGCAAATCATGAAAGAGGAGGTAGAACGGTTGAGACATCAGATAACAGAGATGCACCTAGCCTGGGCTAGGGGACAATCCTCACCAAACCTCCCTACTCTCGCCTCAGCTCCAGAACATCCACCCATCGATCCTTCGACAAGCGCCCCGATCTATCCATACTTTCAGGGGGAAAACCCATATGCCACCCACACTCCACCAGCCAAACCAAATCATCCTCCAGTCACCCCTGTTTTTGTGGCACCTCCACCTGCTACTCTATAAAGGCCGTCCGGCGAGCCGCATGCTCAGATCCATGACAACTCTTACTATCCTCCAGAGCCTACTTTTAGGGCTCTTGAACCGCAATCACATACCCCTCACTGGGATAATCCGGCAGAACCGGAAAAGTACTTCCAAAGTTCAGAACATGAGGAAGTTATTAGAAAAGTTAAAAGCCTGGAGCAGTCCTTCAGGAACATGCACGGTTTGGGTAACCAGGTCAGTGTCGCTTACAAGGATCCGTGCCCGTTCCCCGACGTCCAATTACCGGCCGGGTTCAAAATGCCCAAGTTTGACCTATACGAAGGGCACGGTGATCCTGTAGCCCACCTCCGAGGGTTTTGTAGTAAAATGCGAGGAGCCGGAGGACGGGACGAGATTCTGATAGCTTACTTCGGTCAGAGTCTGGGAGGATCTGCGCTGGAGTGGTACACTAGGCAGGACCCCAGCAGATGGTTTACGTGGGATGATTTGGCTCAAGCTTTTATCGGCCAGTTCCAATACAATCTTGAAATAATCCCCGACCGCTTATCATTGCTAAAATTAGAGAAGAAACCCGTTGAGAGTTTCAGAGAATTTGGTTTCCGCTGGAGGGAACAGGCAGCAAGGGTAGATCCGCCCATGAGAGAGAGCGAGATGGTGGATTACTTCTTGCAAACACTAGAGCCAACCTATTTCGGACATCTGGTGACGTCCGTGGGCAAGTCATTCACTGAGGTGATAAAAATGGGGGCTATGATCGAGGAAGGTTTGAAGGCCAACAAGATCATGAGCTACTCAGCATTGAAAGCCACCACTCAGGCTATCCAAAGTGGTACTGAAGGAGTACTTGGGAAAAAGAGGAAAGAGGAAGTCGCGGTAGTCGAGTCCGGGGCATGGTTCAGAAATAGAGGCCCTGCACCCCAATACAGCCCACCCCAGCCTCACCACCAAAATTACTCCCACAATCCATACAACCACCCGCAACATTACTATCCCGCACCTGATCCCCATTTTACTGTCCACCATGCACAGTCCTATTCTGCACCTCCCGTCCATGCACCGCGGCGTGCACCAAACCCGCAGAACAATTATCCACCCCCAAGAGCTTACAGAAACCCCTCGGGCGCGAGTTTTCGTCCGAACCAGGCATTCAGGGGCGACAGGGCGCCAAGGCCAAAGACTTTCACTCCCTTGGGAGAGTCTTACACCAGTCTGTTCCACCGGTTAAAGCAAGTAGAGTTGCTAAATCCGGTTGAAGCTAAGCTACCAAACCCTCTTCCAAAGAACCTGGACCATTCAGTAAATTGTGCATACTGCTCAGGATGTCCAGGACACGACACGGAAAAGTGTTGGAGGTTGAAAATGGCCATCCAGGAGCTCATCGACACTCGCAGGATTGAGGTCCAGACTCCAACAGAGCCCAACATCAACCAAAACCCACTTCCAACTCATCATGAGACCAACATGATCGAGTTGGTACGAGTAGAAGAAGGAAAGGAGAAAGCCCCTTAGACTGTAATGATGATCAAGTCTAGCGGGGTAGGAATGAGAAAGGGGCCGAGCCTTGATGAGCCATCCATTTGCAAGAAGGACGTACCAGGAGGGTCGGAAGCAGAAAAGGGAAGTGTGAACGAAGTACCGGTGAGGCCGGGGGAAGCAAAAATAGTTGTACCAGGGGATAGCAACCAAGCCCGTCTTGACGGTAGCAGGCGTTCGAATGGATCCCTTCATCATCAAGCCAGTAATACAGTTGCCCATAACTGATAGCCGAGCTATTCCATGGAATTATGCTCGGATTACGACAACCTACAAAGGAAAAGAAGTGAAGGAGGAAGTCTGCGAAGCGCATGGGTTGACCCGCTCGGGGAGATGTTTTGCCCCTGCGGAATTGAGGAAGATCACTCCGGCAACATTGAAAAAGCCGGTAACTAATGAAGAGGCAGAAGAATTCTTGAAAAAGATGAAGCTGCATGACTACTCTGTCTTAGAGCAGTTGAAGAAGACTCCTGCACAAATCTCATTGCTGTCCTTGCTAATACATTCTGAAGAACATCGGCAAACTTTGATAAAAGTTCTGAATGAGGCCCACGTACTCGATAAAATCTCGGTGAGTCATTTGGAGAAGATCACCAATAGGATCTTCGAAGCGAATCGGATCACCTTCACCGATGATGAGTTGCCCGAGGAAGGCACCGAGCACAACAAGGCTTTATATCTTACGGTAAAGTGTGAGGAGTCGGTGGTTACCAAAGTCCTCGTCGATAATGGGTCCAGCGCCAATATCTGTCCTCTCTCTACACTGGACAAGTTGAAAGTGGACATCGGCAGGATACGCAAGAACAACATATGTGTTCGAGGGTTTGACGGAGGAGGCAAGGCATCGGTTGGGGACATAGTGTTAATCTTGACGATTGGGCCAGTGGAGTTCACCATGGAATTCCAGGTGCTGGACATGGTGGTGTCATATAACCTTCTGATAGGGCGACCATGGATCCATGCCGCAAGAGCAGTTCCATCCAACTTACACCAACTCGTCAAGTTTGAGTGGGACCAACAGGAGATCGTCGTCCATGGAGAGAACGATCTACAACCAAGCACCATCGTCCCCTTTGTTGAGACGGAAGAAGATGTTGGGCCATGGGTATACCAGATCTGCGATGTGGTATCCGCCAACCGAGTTCCAGAAGGGGAGTGCATTCCCAATGACAGAATAGTTACTGCAGATGTCATGGTGGCCCATGAAATGTTGAGACATGGTTTCATACCCGGCAAAGGTCTAGGTGCATCTCTGCAAGGAATCATACAACCGGTATCCGTGGTCGAAAACGTAGGAACCTTCGGCTTGGGATTCAAGCCAACATCAGAGGACATCCAGCAAGCCAAGAAGAATAAGCAGAAGACATGGGTGCTCCCGAAGCCTGTTCCACGCCTTTCCCAATCTTTCGTCAGGTCTGGAGTGAGAGGACATCCGACGACAAAGATTCTCGGTCCTATGATTAGGCCAGACGAAGAGTTCTTAAGGAAGTTCGAGGACCTATTCGCAGATGTATGTATGCTCGAGGATGGTGAAGGATCCAGCCATGCCGAGATACAGTTTGTGGGACCAAAAGCAAAACTGAATAATTGGAAGGCTACTCCTCTCCCTGTCCGGAAGGAGTCTTGGTAGTTTGTTTTGGATTGTTTTCTTTCAAAATTTTGTGTTGGGGGTTGTCCCCGGAGTAAAATCTAGTTGTTTTAGTTCATTTTGATTTGAGTTTGCAAGTTTGTTTTCCTTGTACTGTTCCCATTAATGAAATTTGGTTACCTTCGTGTCTAATTTTGTTTATTTTCCTTCTTTTTAAATTTTCTGAACAGCCTTCTTTCAACTGATCTTAATGATATGGCGTGCTTAAAGATTAATCAACCCAGTCTAGAAAGTCAATCGGGTTTGGAAATAATAACGCATGAAATAAGAAGTGACGAGAGTGAGTCGGAATACGGCGATGATGAAGCCGTAGAAGAAATCGGTGAAGAATTAAGTCACTTCGAGGAAAAACCCAAACCAAATTTAAATGATACTGAGGCCGTTAATCTGGGGATCGCGGATCGACGTCAAAGAAACCAGAATAAGTGTCCATATTAACCCCAACCTGAGAGAGGAATTGATCAAAACACTCATGGAGTTTAAAGACATTTTCGCATGGTCGTACGACGACATGCCGGGACTCAGCACTGATCTAGTGGTTCATAAATTACCCACTGATCCGGCATATCCTCCCGTCAAGCAAAAACTACGGAAATTCAAGACGGAGATGAGTGTAAAGATCAAAGAGGAAGTAACCAAGCAGTTGCAGGCGAAAGTCATTCGTGTCACTCGATACCCTGAATGGTTGGCTAATGTAGTACCGGTGCCAAAGAAGGACGGAAAGATCCGAGTATGCGTGGACTACCGCAATCTCAACAAGGCAAGTCCTAAGGATAATTTCCCGCTTCCCAATATCCATATCCTGATTGATAATTGCGCTGGACGTGAAATCGGATCCTTTGTGGACTGTTATGCGGGATATCATCAGATCTTGATGGATGAAGAGGACGCAGAAAAGACGGCTTTTATCACACCGTGGGGGACTTATTGCTACCGGGTGATGCCGTTTGGTTTGAAGAATGCAGGGGCAACATATATGAGGGCAATGACTACGGTATTCCATGACATGATACACAAGGAAATTGAAGTGTACGTGGATGATGTGATCGTAAAATCTAGACGTCGAGAAGACCACGTTGCCGACCTCAGGAAGTTCTTTCAAAGACTTCGAAGATATGACATCAAGCTCAATCCAGCCAAATGCGCATTCGGAGTTCTATCAGGAAAGTTGCTAGGATTCATCGTCAGCCGACGGGGCATTGAGTTGGACCCATCCAAAATTAAGTCCATTCAAGAGCTACCCCCGCCGAAGAATAAAACAGAGGTAATGAGTCCGTTGGGAAGGTTGAATTACATTAGCAGGTTTATCGCTCAGCTTACAGCAACCTGTGAGCCCATATTCCTGTCTGTTGAAAAAAGACGCGGTGATAGAATGGACGGCGGAATGTCAGGAAGCATTCGACCAAATCAAAGGGTATCTGTCAAACCCACCCGTACTAGTTCCGCGTGAACCGGGTAGACCCCTGATTCTCTATCTGACGGTTTTGGAGAATTCGTTCGGCTGCGTACTGGGGCAGCATGATCTTACTGGCAGGAAGGAACGGGCCATTTACTACCTCAGTAAGAAATTCACAGTCCACGAGGTCAAGTACACTCATCTAGAAAAGACATGTTGCATTTTGACTTGGGTGGCCCAAAAGTTGAAACATTATTTGTCTTCTTACACCACTTACCTCATTTCGCGTTTGGATCCGTTGAAGTATATTTTCCAGAAACCTATGCCTACAGGGAGGTTGGCAAAATGGCAAATATTACTTACCGAGTTCGACATCATATACGTGACAAGGACGGCTATGAAAGCTCAAGCCCTAGCCGATCACTTAGCTGAGAATCCTGTTGATGACGAATACGAACCTCTGAGGACGTATTTTCCGGACGAAGAAGTATTGCAAATTGATGGGTTGGAACTAACCGAGGAGCCGGGTTGGAAGCTTTTCTTCGACGGAGCGGCGAACGCAAAAGGAGTCGGAGTAGGGGTTGTGCTCATCTCTGAAACAGGACATCATTATCCTGTTACTGCTCAACTGCGTTTTCATTGTACCAATAATATGGCCGAGTACGAGGCATGCATCTTGGGGTTGCGATTAGCGGTGGACATGGATGTACAGGACGTCTTGGTCTTGGGGGACTCGGATCTCCTGGTACATCAGATTCAGGGAGAATGGGAAACCAGAGATTTAAAGCTTATCCCATATCGTCAGTGTTTGCATGATTTGACCAAACGCTTTCGATCGGTAGAATTCAGGCACATCCCAAGGATGCATAATGAGGTTGCCGACGCGTTGGCTACTTTAGCGTCGATGCTACATCACCCGGACAAGGTTCGTGTCAATCCGTTACATATCCAGGTCCGGAATCAACATGCTTATTGTAATGTGATAGAGGAAGAGGTGGATGGTGAGCCATGGTTTCATGATGTCAAGGAATACCTCGGGTTAGGAGTATACCCAGAGCAAGCAACTGGAGATCAAAAGCGAGCTATTCGGCGGTTGGCAAACGGATTTTTCCTTAGTGGAGGGGTGCTGTACAAAAGGACCCCATACTTGGGATTGTTAAGATGCATAGATGCAAGTGAAGCCACAACAGTGATGACAGATATACACTCGGGTGTTTGTAGACCACACATGAGCTGGTATGTATTGGCAAAGAAGATTCTTTGAGCAGGATATTACTGGCTCACTATGGAGCGTGATTGTATAAGTTTCGTGCGAAGATGCCATCAGTGTCAGATACACGGAGATTTGATTCATTCTCCACCGACTGAATTGCATACAATGTCAGCGCCATGGCCGTTTGTCGCATGGGGTATGGATGTTATTGGACCTATAGAACCTGCAGCTTCCAATGGTCATAGGTTCATTATGGTAACGATCGACTATTTTACCAAGTGGGTGGAGGCCAAAACCTTCAAATCAGTAACCAAGAAGGCGGTGGTAGATTTCGTACATTCCCACATCATCTGCAGGTTTGGAATTCCAAAGATAATCATCACGGATAACGGTGCCAATCTTAACAGCGGATTGATGAAGGAGGTCTGCCAACAGTTCAAGATCACACACCGAAATTCCACACCGTATCGTCCCAAAGCAAATGGTGCGGTTGAGGCGGCAAACAAGAATATAAAGAAGATATTGAGGAAGATGGTAGAAGGGTCTAGGCAGTGGCATGAAAAGTTACCATTTGCACTGTTGGGTTATCGCACTACCGTCCGAACTTCGGTAGGTGCAACTCCTTACTTGTTGGTGTATGGGACTGAAGCAGTAATACCCGCAGAAGTTGAAATTCCATCCCTCCGAATTGTCGCTGAAGCTGAGATTGATGACGACGAGTGGGTCAAAACCCGATTAGAGCAATTGAGCTTGATCGATGAAAAGAGATTGACAGCAGTATGTCACGGCCAATTGTATCAAAAGAGAATGGCGAGAGCATATAACAAGAAGGTACGTCCCGGGAAATTTGAAGTGGGACAGCATGTGCTGAAGAGAGTTCTACCACATCAGGCCGAAGCGAAAGGCAAGTTCGCTCCAAATTGGCAGGGACCATTTGTGGTGACTAGAGTATTATCCAACGGCGCTCTATGTCTAACTGATGTTGAGGGAAGATGCACCGATATGGCTATCAATTCCGATGCAGTCAAGAGATATTACGTGTAATTCTTTAATGCATTTGCCAACGTTTGGTTTCGTTTGTGTGTATTTGGCATTTTTCGGAGAATGAAATGACAGAGGCAATTTTTCTACTACCCAGACACTTTAACCCTTGTTTTCCCCTTTGAGCCTTAATTATTCTTTCATATACCCTCTTTCGGAATCATCAAGGAAGATGTGTAACAAAATAGAAAAAGAAACAAAGAAAAGACACAAGAAAAAGTGAACTACGTTCGACCTGATTCCTCAAGAAGGATACGTAGGCGCCACACGGCTCGGTCATCATAAAATAAAAATCAAAGATCCCCCAAGCAACAAACCTGGGGCAGAAGTCATTGTTTCGTTTGAAAGATAGTGTGGATTCCGAAAGTTGTAATGAGCTAACCGTTGAGGTTAAACCCCTTTTCTTTAGCCTCACGCGCAGAAACCACATTAAGAACCGAAAAGACCTCTCGATCAGTATTTGAGAAATGCCAAGTCATGCGAGTGAAACTACGAGTGACACTTCAATCCTCGACTGAATTTAGGACTTACAAGCTGAAAAGGGATGGCCCCTTTAGAGGAAGTTCTATGGATAATACCCCAGCCCACCGCAAGGAAAGAAAGCGAAAATGAGAGAGTCTTAACGGTGAAAACCCTCGCGGGCACCTTAAGGCGAAGGAAGTTAAGAGGAGTAAAATGAGAGAGTCTTACGGTGAAAACCTTTACGGGCACCTTAAGGCGACGGGAGATAGAGAGAAATGAGAGAATCTCATTAGTGAAAACCCTTTGAAGGGCATTGTGAGGTGACAGGGCGAGATGGTTACAAGATGTCTGCATGAGACAAGGTTTGGACATCCGTTTACCTCTAGCAGAACACGGCCATCAGAAAGTGATTGACATGAATAGACTGGGTAGTTTAATCTCAAAGGCGCGGCATAACCATTGGATCAGTCACACATTCAGATAAGTTTTCCTATTTTTGAGTTCAGAAAAGTTTTCCTCTTCTTTTGACATTTGCGGTCAGCATTCTTTTCTTTTCTTTCATTTTCGAAAATTGATTTTTCAAAGCTTACTACCAAGTCTCCCAAAGCGGTATAATGAAAATGAATAGGCGTGGAATGAGGCAATAAGGCAGAAGTCGTTCCGATAGTAAGATTGGAACGAGAGGTTGATTGGAAGGTTCGCAGGAATTACGGAGTATGATGGACACATGTGGCACGTCCGAAAAAAAGAGTCGGATCAAACCAAAGATTGGAATAAAAGGGAAAGATGAGAAACCGTTCGTGGAAAGAGCATCGTCCCCAGCAAGCGTCAACGTCGTCCTCAAAGTTCGAGGGAGGCCAAGCAGCTGAAGGAGAAAGGAAAATGGCCCCAACAAGAGTGGCACGACCACTCACTGCGTTTGAAACTAACAATTTTTCTTTGATTTAAAGCAGGAAAGGAGGGTCCGTCGGCGGAAAAAGCATACCACCTAGAAGTTTATCAAACTGGGGCAGAAAATTTTCTCATGTTGCGAAAATTTTCTTGAGAGCAAATACCCAGTAGATAAGGATAGAAAGTAACACAAGATTTTGGGAAAATACCCGTTCCAAGCAGAATAGTTTGGACAGAGGCCCGACAATGCAAGAAAGTGATCTTCGAGCCGGTATCATCCCCGGCAATTGTTGGGAAAATGAAACACCGACTTCGAGATTTTCGCGGCAGCATTATATCCCATAAGTTTTCAAAGAAGCAGAGGTGTGAGTCCGAGAAAGGATGAGGGGAGAAGGAAATAAAGAATACTTCCCCAGCAGCGTCATCACTAGCAGGTAAATAGGCAGTTCCGAAGATATCTCCAGCAGCCAAAGGAAAAGTAGCACGGTTCAAGGGGAAGGCAATTCCAAGAAAAGATAATTCAGAAGAGAAGGTGGCCCGAGAGGCAATGCAGGAAGAAGAAAATGGTACAAAAGGCAAAGGAAGGTAATCGGGATAGGATAAAATTAGTGAAGTAGTAGTTGAAGTCAGGGAGCCCGCCTGAAGAATGGAGTGGCGATTTTATTTTGAAGTAGTGGTTGAAGTCAGGGAGCCCGCCTGGAGAATGGAGTGGCGATTTTATTTTGAAGTAGTGGTTGAAGTCAGGGAGCCCGCCTGAAGAATGGAGTGGCGATTTTATTTTGAAGTAGTGGTTGAAGTCAGGGAGCCCGCCTGGAGAATGGAGTGGCGATTTTATTTTTGAAGTAGTAGTTGAAGTCAGGGAGCCCGCCTGGAGAATGGAGTGGCGATTTTATTTTGAAGTAGTGGTTGAAGTCAGGGAGCCCGCCTGGAGAATGGAGTGGCGATTTTATTTTGAAGTAGTGGTTGAAGTCAGGGAGCCCGCCTGGAGAATGGAGTGGCGATTTAGTTTTGAAGTTGTAGTTGAAGTCAGGGAGCCCGCCTGGAGAATGGAGTGGCGATTTAGTGTTGAAGTTGTAGTTGAAGTCAGGGAGCCCGCCTGAAGAATGGAGTGGCGATTTAGTGTTGAAGTTGTAGTTGAAGTCGGGGAGCCCGCCTGGAGAATGGAGTGGCGATTCTATAGCAGTTGAAGTCAGGGAGCCCGCCTGGAGAATGGAGTGGCGACTTAGTGTTGAAGTTGTAGTTGAAGTCAGGGAGCCCGTCTGAAGAATGGAGTGGCGATTTATTTTAATTTGGTCGAGGAAAGCGGTTGAATGTAATAGAAATCCCCGGCATGGATCCAAGTTCGTAAGCAGAAGGAAGGCAACAAGGATCGGAAAAGATAGATTCAGATTTCGAAGGAGAATAGTTCGAAGACCACAAAGAAGGAACCAATGGTCGGAGGTCGGCAATCAAGATAGGCCGAGACAACAATTGTCAGAGGAGAAGAAGCACGTGAGGAAACATCAGAGCCGGTAGGATGGCAAGGAGCATGACAAGATCAAGTTAAAAAGGATGGATAAGAATTTGTAGTACTGTAACTTAGTCTAGCTTTTTATTTTTTCTTAGCACGGTGTAATAAGGGGATCATGTCAAGCAGTGGCAACAGCAGTAATAGCAGTAACAGCAGTAATAGCAAGATCGCAACAGTCATGGTAGTCCCAGCTACCAAAACTTCCCGAACTACACTGACCTGATTCCTGTTTAGCCTCAGATATGTAGGCAACCTCTGAAGCAAGGTGCGGTCAAAGCTTTTCAAAATGCTTCACAATGGAATACTCGAACGGGTAAAAATCGTTCATAGTTGCTCACTTATCTTTGCGCTGAAACTCTTCGTGTTCCCGAGCAAAGAGGGGCAGCTGTGAGCACGTGATTTTTACCCTACACATGAGTTATTCCTATAAAATTCAAAATAAATGATTTTTCCTTATTTCTTAAATTTTTGTGTGAATTTTGTGTTAGTTGTTTTGCATGTTATCTGCATGTGATAAATGAAAATACAAAATTTGCATCTTTAGGAAATTAATTCGTTTTCTAACAAATTAAAGAAAAAAAATCAAAAAATTAGTTAGCTTTTAATTGAAAATAAAGGGAAATTAGTTTAATAGTTTTAATAAAATCCAAATAATCACAAGATAGGAAAATATAGAAAATACAAAAGCAAAATCGAAATACAATAAAATACCAAGAATACAAAGGAAAATACAATGCCCTACTTAATAAATGGGACGAATTGGGCCAAAATCCATAACCCTTCAGTGGCCCAAACGCAAAAACGCCCCAGCCCAGCCGGTCCAAATAAGTCTCCCAGCCCAAATCCCCATCCAGGCATCAGTTTGTGTAACGGTTGATTTGAACCGTTGGATTAATCAATCCAACGGCCAAGATCATAAGTTTCCTTACTCATTTCCGTTTATACCATACCCGGCCCGTCTTAACCCACCCTTCACCCAACCAAACGATGCCGTTTAAATCGAAGAGATTGATCTGAGCCGTTGGATCCTTATCATCCAACGGCCGTGATTAATTGCATCATTTTAATAACCTAACACCCCCCCCAAACCCGTTAATCAGTCTCATACCCCACACCCCTATTCATCGTCTCTCATCAGAGGCGAAGCAAAACCCTAGCGCCGCCCTCGCACCCCATCGACGGAAACCCGGCGGCAACAACGCCGCCGGCCACCAAAATAACACCACACGACCACCTCAACCCCCTCTACAAGAACCTGGCAACCCCTAATCTCGAATCAATCAGGAAATTCTCGAATCTTCATTTGAAGATTCGAGTTAAACTCGAACTAACGCCAAACCTCACCAAAATCACACCATAGCCTCCCATGACCTCTCTCATACCCCCACCGACTTTGGTTTTGCTCGAATCAAACCCAAAGCCCCGAGCCCCAAATTTGAGCCTATGAACCCTAGATTTCAAATTAGAGTCTTCGTTTGGATTCGAGAGAAGTTGAAGCCTAATAGAGTTTAATTGGGATGTTTTCGCTTGAAAACATCTCAATTAAAGTCCTTTAGACTTCAAATCCAAGGCCAAGCTCAAAACAGTCCGGTTTTTTGCTTTGATTTCGATTTCGTTCAAGGTAATCTCCCTTTTCCTATCTATTTTTATTAGGTATGTGTTGTTTATGTGTTTGTTTAGTTCAATTTGTTTAATTTTCTTCTCGTTGGCCGTCCCTATCTGTCCTCCCCTCAAAGACCTTTTATTTTGTCAAATTGTTTTCTGTTATTTGTTCGAATGTGTTTGTCATAGGATAGTTATTCGTTTTGATTAGCGTCGTCGAATATCTAAGTTTCACTTTGGCCGAGATTTCAGAATCACTATTTGGCTGATTAATTGGTTATCCATGATTATGTGTTGTAGTTAATCGAATGTCGTCGATTTACTTTCGTAGGTCTGTTTGTTAGAAACAACAGAGCAGTAATTCCTTTGTTACTGACTGATGTCTTATTTGAATCACTGTGGTCTAATTTCTTATTTGAATCACTGTGGAATGGGAGTTTGAATTGCCTGTGTTTGAAGTAGTAATAAGATTGGTTATAGCTGAATTAAGCTCAGTCTCATTAGCAACTAGTGGACTGCCACCATGTGAGCACATGTTAGCCCATAATAATATGCCCTTTGAGTAGTGGAACCTGCTGTACAGCAGGCCACTGACTGTCCTGTTGGAACCAGAAATTATTCGTTAGTAAAGCCCATACATGGACAAGGGATAGTGGGAGTTCAGGGACAATGAGCTGGGCAGAGAGAGGGATGGGCAAGGGGGTTTAATTTAAGGTCTTTGTACCATTAGGGGGGTGTTTTTAGCTATAAGTATAGGAGCAATCTGAAATAGTAGGGATACACGGATTACAGAGAAAAAAACATACATACACAGCTAAGAAAAAACAAGGATACTGGGCTTAGGAGAAATATAATTCTGAAACAGATAGATATTCCTATAGGCAGAAACTTTAAAGAGTAGATAGGGAGAGTTTGGATCCTTCTGGAGTGACCATTTGATTCATGCTCATTGTTTTCATTAGATTCCTATTGGAAGTTCACCCAAATTCCCTGCCTCTAGTTCTTGGTTGACTGCTTCTGTTTGGCCATTGTTAGTGTTGTGTTTGGCCATTGATAGTGCTAAGTTTGGTTACTGCTAGTGCTAAGTTTGGCTAGTGCTGAAGATAGTGTCACTGGTTTGCTGTTGGTTGTGTTTTTGTTTTGGATATTGTTGAGGATTGTGTCACTGGTGCTGAGTTTGGTTACCACTGCTGGTGCTGTGCCTGGGTGTATTTGTTGCTGTGTTTTGGTTATTGTTTGTCTCCTGTTGCTGCTGTTGGTATTGTTGTTCTGTGTTTGTTGCTGGGCTACTGCTACTGTTGCTGCATTACCACTGCTGATTGTTCCCTCTTTCTTCTTCTGTCTATCATCCAGGTACACATTTATGAGATCACTTTGTTGTAACTGGAAAGAGAAGTTTAAGAAATGAAATGCTCGCAGATTTATATGTATTAATAGGCTCTTTCTGTTATCCAAATGGACAGATTGTAGAAGTAAATATAGTGAACGTTAGTTCTTAGATCTCATGCTATAAGGGTAATAGACATACATGTATATCTTTGTGGACTGTTGATCCATTTTAACTCATTCCCAGAAGCATGAAAAATCTGCTAGCTGTTGTTTCTTGGCTTAAGTTTGCATTATTAGCTAAAAATGTAATCTGGTTTAGTTCTTCAGGAGGGATAATAACCACCTCCTATTTCAGTGTGCTATTTCAAATTTCCAGTCATAATATCATTGGGTTGTTTGAACGATTAAAGTCGATTGAGATAAAGTTGTTAGTTCTTGAATGTTAGTGATTCAAATGTTGGGGATTAATGTGAAGCTCAGTAGTTGTCAAAACAAACATTAGGACCGTTTGTCGGCAATTGGGTTCAATTTAAGGATCTTGGTATATATATTTTAACATAGCATAAGCTTAGGCTTCCGAGTTAGGCAGTGGTGAGAATTAAGAGGTTTACCCCTTTTGTTTGGAATTGGACTT
Organism: Nicotiana noctiflora; assembly: GCA_032618575.1. Taxonomy (NCBI): domain Eukaryota; kingdom Viridiplantae; phylum Streptophyta; class Magnoliopsida; order Solanales; family Solanaceae; genus Nicotiana; species Nicotiana noctiflora. The sequence goes on along the minus strand of JASVEL010002081.1, from coordinate 179,314 downwards.
GAACTGGGAATTCGAACTTCATCTTGTTAATTAAATTAGGATAAGTTAGTTTAAAAGGATAATTGATACCAATCACTCTAAAATTTCAACTGACGCGTTAGTGTAAGTAGTCGTACATTTGACATTATAAAATTTCATTAGTTTAATCGATTCGCACGAGTCATTGACAGAAATCAAAATAGCTAAAAAGGAGAAGTCCGAGTATAAGATTTAACCGAATAATGCTTAAACAACAATTGGTCACTAGGTTTCACTCTCAATTTATGATTAGAAATGAACATGTACGAATGTAGTATCTATGGGTTGACCTTCAAGTAAAAAGTGAAATGAGCACTATTAGAAAACAAAACACACGGGGTCTTCAATTAATTATAACAAATGTGGACTCGGGAAGGCCGTTTATCGAATTGCACGGTCTTTCACAAAGTTAACAACACGATAGACTCTTTAGGCACGATTTGTAAATAAAATATTTTCCTAATTACGGGTGCGCATTTATGTGACCCAAATCTTATTCTCGGCGAAACTAAAATACACTAAAGTCGCAGGCGTACTGGTTGCGGTGCGGCTCGAAATGTGTTTTCGTGACGTCGCAATTCTTCTAAGAAATAAAAGCGGAGCATTAAAAATACATAGTTAAAATACATAAAATAAAAAAAATCAGATAAAAGCAAAAAGTACAGTTGAGCGACCGTGCTAAAACCACGGAATACGGGAGTGCCTAACACCTTCTCCCGGGTTAACAGAATTCCTTATCCAGTTTTCTAGTTTCGCAGACTATATTACAAAGTCATAAATTTCCTCGGTTCGGGATCAAACCGGTAACTTGGGACACCATTCCTTTCCCAAGTGGCGACTCTGAATTTAATAAATAGATCCCGTCTCGATTGTCCTTTAATTGGAAAAACTCCCTTGCGCCCTCGCGGGTGCGGTAAAAGGAGGTGTGACAGCTCTGGCGACTCTGCTGGGGATAAGTAACCCCGAACTTCGGTTCGGGGTTTAAGAATTCGAGCTCAGTTAAATTGTTGTTTTTGCTTATATCTGATTTCATTATATGTTTTGATTAATGTGCTACATGTTTACCGCTTTGATATTGCGTGAACTGTATATATAAAACTGTGCTGAAAACCCTTCTCTTCTTACCTCCGGGGATGTGCTTACTGGTTGAGACTCCCCTTTCTATTAAGTGCCAATACCAAAAATAAGAAAAAGAGGCCGGATAAGTTACAAAGCCGATTGACCCCGCGGGTCACCGGTACGTAGCTCCCTCCTCAAATCCGAGTTGTCTGCTCGGGTACACGGTCTAGTACCATTGAAAAGCATCGGGATATTGAGCCTAGATTTAGGACGTTTATTTGCATCATATCCGACTTAGGGGACTCAACACAGGGGTTGGGTCCGTCTAGGACAGGCAACCCGAAATGAAAAGACCATCTTGCTATATCATATTTGTTGTAAGCATTTATTTAGACTGGCATGCTGACCGGCTTTTTAATACGGAAGAAAAACAAAAGGAAATAGTATGGGGAAATAAATATTTTTTCAGAAAATACAAAAAATGTATTTTACCAACAAGTCAATAAATTTAGTTGGCCGATAAAAAACGACGGAAGGTTGACTTTGCCAACAAAATGGTTTTCTTGACAAAATGTGTTTTCTCTAAAATAGTTGTTTCGACGGACCGAACTACGCGGGTTTGATTCTCACCAGGTGTGAGATACGTAGGCAGCCTTTAACGGGTCCAACATCTCTTCATCTCAAAATAAGTTTTCAACGACCATCTTTTTCATCAGTCTTAATATTCCGACCAGTCAATTCCTGTGGCCCGTTTTGTTTTTTTAAGAAAAAGATAGTTTTGTTTGGGTCAAATAAAGATTTCTCTTTCATCTAAAAAATTACCTTAATAAATGTGCAGAATGAGCACGAGTCAGAATACAACCGAAGCTATCATAAACAAGGTCCCTTTAAGCTTGCATAGGTGGTGGAGCGACTTGGGCGAGCAAGGACAAGACACAGTTAAGCTGTACCTGGGAGATCTAGTGGGGCTACTAAATATTCCCCGAGAGGAGACATCATACGAGCCTTGATCTCTTTCTGGGATCCAGCACACAATGTGTTCCACTTTTCAGACTTTGAACTCACACCAACATTAGAAGAATTGGCCGGGTATATCGGAAGACCAAAGGTCCCTATGAGGGAAAAAATATCTCATTGCGCCGAGGGTAGTGACAGTACATAGGTTTTTGGATACTGTGAAAATCCGCAGAACTGTACACAACCCAGACTTATCAGAAGGGTTCTGCACTTCAGCATTTCTATATGACAAATATGGTCATTATGGGGGCTTCAACAAACACAAAAGCAAAATCTGCAGCGGAGACAACCAGTTAAAATGGGAGGAGCATAGACGCATCGCCTTCATGATAGCTTTCCTAGGTTCATTGATATTTCCTAGAAAAGATGGGAATATCAACATACAAGTGGCAGGGGTCGTCAGCACTTTGATGAAACAGAACAACAATACTTTGGCTCCCATGATAATATCGGATATCTCTCGTGCACTCACTATCTGCAAAGCTGGAGGGACTTTCTTTGAAGCTTGCAATGTATTGCTCCAAATGTGGATGATCGATCACTTATGTCGTCGCCCGCAGTTTATGAGGTATAGTTTATCGGAGAAAACATGTGTAGAAGAATTCCCTACGAGGGTCGAGGGACGTGATTTTCCAGAAGGGATTAGTGGATGGATACGACTTTTGCGTTTGATTCCAGCCAGCAAGATAGAATGGACATTCGGCTGGCTACCCGTGGAAGAAGTCATATATGCATCGGCCACGGAATAATATTTGTTGCTAATGGGCCTCAACAGCATCCAGCCCTACGCACCAGGACGAGTATTGAGACAGTTGGGACGATGCCAAATAATCCCAAAAGAAGAAGACCTCAGCCCGCATGCAGTTGAAATTGGACCGGGAGGACAGTTCCCTGAAGCGTTGGTCCGAAGGATTTGGAGTGAATGTCAAATATTGAAAATAGACACTCGAGTGCGAGATCGAGCCCGGGGTGAAGTATCGTCGGAATACCCTGCATGGTATAGCAGAGAATTGGAGCATCAAAGGCCCACAAAAAGGCCCCACCTCAGGGAGTTTGCTGGAGCGTCACAAGAACAATGGGACTGGTTAGCCAGAGAAGAGGCTTATAGAACAAAAATTAGCAGGATAGAGCAACGGACCCAGGAGCTCCAATTTGAAATGGATATGCAAGCCGCCGCCAACGAAGGAGATAAAAAGAAGTTGGCACAAGAAAATGACTTTTTGAGAGCTCAAATCCAGCAAATGAAAAGGGATGCTGACAGACAGTTGAGGAGTCGAGCGGACGAAAAATTGATAAAGGGTTTGAGAAGCCAAGTTGCCGATGTACAAAGAGAATTGGAAGAGTCAAAAGCCCAAACAATGAGGATCCGTGCTAGCTGGAAAAATGAGGCACATCAACATGCACTTCACCTACAACGGGTGGAAGAAGATTACACTGAGACCATCACTAGTCTAAGGGAGGCAAATGTTATCCTCAGGGAGCGGGTTTTCAAGCAAGCCCGAGATGCTAGAGAACAAACCTCGACCGTTGTCACAATTTGATGGCTCGACTGCAAGAACAAATAGACAGAGGCTCCTAGACCAAGTCACCAACAACGCTCAAAGATTGGGGGCGAAAAACCAGCGAGATAGAGCGGCTACTCAGAGAAAGGGACATGATCAAGGACAGAATTGTAGAAATCGGGCATTATGTCACCATGAAGTGCTTAGCTTGTGAACAAATGCCCCGCACCGACCTTTTTGCTTCAGTTATGGGCTATGTTCATCAGATCATGAGAGAATTAAGGGGACTACACAAGGACCTCACACCAAGGCCCGCGGCAAGGCCGAATGATGCCTCGCGGGCCCCCAGGAATTTTAGAGCATTAGATTTTTGATTAAAAATGTATTTTTTGGGTCAAGCTAGTTGGCATTTTTATTTTTACATTATCGAGTCAAGCATTTCTTTTGTTTTGTTGATTGTTGTAAGACGTGTTTTGTAACTTTGAGGTTTTATCTGATATAAAAGTTACTAAATTTTGCCACAATCTTGTTACCAGAACTACGCTCGGTCTGATTCACGCGGGGACGTGATACGTAGGCAATCCACATAAGATTCGACCACCACTAAAAAAGAAAGAAAAGGATACGAAGATTAATAACAATAAGGCTTTCAAGGATAGTTGAAAAAGAGAAAAGAAAAAGAAGAAAAAAGAAAAAGAGAAAAAGAGAAAAGCTGGAATGACGCATGTTACGAGTACATGTAGAAAGGGTTATTTGGTTTGGTGCATTAACATCCTACGTGCTATAACATATCTGTTAAACTCGGTAAACTAACAAGTTTGTTGCATTTCCAGAAAGTTTAGCAGTTGGTTTGACAGAATATACTGGCCAGCCACCATTACCGTACTAGATCTAAAGGGCCAATTACAGCAAGCATGTCTAGCTCCGGTAAAAGCCTCGAGGAAGAGAAATCGGAGATGCAAATCATGAAAGAGGAGGTAGAACGGGTGAGACATCAGATAACAGAGATGCACCTAGCCTGGGCTAGGGGACAGTCCTCACCAAACCTCCCTACTCTCGCCTCAGCTCCAGAACATCCACCCATCGATCCTTCGACAAGCGCCCCGATCTATCCATACTTTCAGGGGGAAAACCCTTATGCCACCCACACTCCACCAGCCAAACCAAATCCTCCTCCAGTCACCCCTGTTTTTGTGGCACCTCCACCTGCTACTCTACAAAGGCCGTCCGGCGAGCCGCATGTTCAGATCCATGACAACTCTTACTATCCTCCAGAGCCTACTTTTAGGGCTCCTGAACCGCAATCACACACCCCTCGCTGGGATAATCCGGCAGAACCGGAAAAGCACTTCCAAAGTTCAGAACATGAGGAAGTTATCAGAAAAGTTAAAAGCCTGGAGCAGTCCTTCAGGAACATGCACGGTTTGGGTAACCAGGTCAGTGTCGCTTACAAGGATCCGTGCCCGTTCCCCGACGTCCAATTACCGGCCGGGTTCAAAATGCCCAAGTTTGACCTATACGAAGGGCACGGTGATCCTGTAGCCCACCTCCGAGGGTTTTGTAGTAAAATGCGAGGAGCCGGAGGACGGGACGAGATTCTGATAGCTTACTTCGGTCAGAGTCTGGGAGGATCTGCGCTGGAGTGGTACACTAGACAGGACCCCGGCAGATGGTTTACGTGGGATGATTTGGCTCAAGCTTTTATCGGCCAGGTTCCAATACAATCTTGAAATAATCCCCGACCGCTTATCATTGCTAAAATTAGAGAAGAAACCCGTTGAGAGTTTCAGAGAATTTGGTTTCCGCTGGAGGGAACAGGCAGCAAGGGTAGATCCGCCCATGAGAGAGAGCGAGATGGTGGATTACTTCTTGCAAACACTAGAGCCAACCTATTTCGGACATCTGGTGACGTCCGTGGGCAAGTCATTCACTGAGGTGATAAAAATGGGGGCTATGATCGAGGAAGGCTTGAAAGCCAACAAGATCATGAGCTATTCAGCATTGAAGGCCACCACTCAGGCTATCCAAAGTGGTACTGGAGGAGTACTTGGGAAAAAGAGGAAAGAGGAAGTCGCGGCAGTCGAGTCCGGGGCATGGTTCAGAAATAGAGGCCCTGCACCCCAATATAGCCCGCCCCAGCCTCACCACCAAAATTACTCCCACAATCCATATAACCACCCGCAACATTACTATCCCGCACCTGATCCCCATTTTACTGTCCACCACGCACAGTCCTATTCTGCACCTCCCGTCCATGCACCACGGCGTGCACCAAACCCACAGAACAATTATCCACCCCCAAGAGCTTACAGAAACCCCTCGGGCGTGAGTTTTCGTCCGAACCAGGCATTCAGGGGCGACAGGGCGCCAAGGCCAAAGACTTTCACTCCCTTGGGAGAGTCTTACACCAGTCTGTTCCACCGGTTGAAGCAGGTAGGGTTGCTGAATCCGGTCGAGGCTAAGCTACCAAACCCTCTTCCAAAGAACATGGATCATTCAATAAATTGTGCATATTGTTCAGGATGTCCGGGGCACGACACAGAAAAGTGTTAGAGGTTGAAAACAGCTATCCAGGAACTCATCGACACTCGCAGAATTGAGGTCCAGACTCCAACCGAGCCCAACATCAACCAAAACCCACTTCCAACTCATCATGAGACCAACATGATCGAGTTGGTACGGGTAGAAGAAGGAAAGGAGAAAGCCTCTCAGACTGTAATGATGATCAAGTCTAGCGGGGTAGGAATGAGAAAGGGGCCGAGCCTTGATGAGCCATCCATTTGCAAGAAGGACGTACCAGGAGGGTCGGAAGCAGAAAAGGGAAGTGTGAACGAAGTACCGGTGAGGCCGGGGGAAGCAAAAATAGTTGTACCAGGGGTAGTAACCAAGCCCGTCTTGACGGTGGCAGGCGTTCGAATGGATCCCTTCATCATCAAGCCAGCAATACAGTTGCCCATAACTGATAGCAGAGCTATTCCATGGAATTATGCTCAGGTTACAACAACATACCAAGGAAAGGAAGTGAAAGAAGAAGTTTGCGAAGCGCAAGGTTTGACCCGCTCGGGGAGATGTTTTGCCCCTACGGAATTGAGGAAGATCACTCCGGCAACATTGAAAAAGCCGGTAACTGACGAAGAGGCAGAAGAATTCCTGAAAAAGATGAAGCTGCATGACTATTCTGTCTTAGAGCAGCTGAAGAAAACGCCTGCGCAAATATCATTGCTATCCTTGTTGATACATTCTGAAGAACATCGGCAAGCTTTGATGAAAGTTTTGAATGAGGCCCACGTACCTGATAAAATCTCAGTGAGTCATTTGGAGAAGATCACCAATAGGATCTTCGAAGCGAATCGGATCACCTTCACCGATGATGAGTTGCCCGAGGAAGGCACCGAGCACAACAAGGCTTTATATCTTACGGTAAAGTGTGAGGAGTCGGTGGTTACCAAAGTCCTCGTCGATAATGGGTCCAGCGCCAATATTTGTCCTCTCTCTACACTGGACAAGTTGAAAGTGGACATCGGCAGGATACGCAAGAACAACATATGTGTTCGAGGGTTTGACGGAGGAGGCAAGGCATCGGTTGGTGACATAGTGTTAATCTTGACAATTGGGCCAGTGGAGTTCACCATGGAATTCCAGGTGCTGGACATGGTGGTGTCATATAACCTTCTGATAGGGCGGCCATGGATCCATGCCGCAAGAGCAGTTCCATCCAGCTTACACCAACTCGTCAAGTTTGAGTGGGACCAACAGGAGATCGTCGTCCATGGAGAGAATGATCTACAACCAGGCACCATCGTCCCCTTTGTTAAGACAGAAGAAGATGTTGGGCCATGGGTATACCGGATCTGCGATGTGGTATCCGCCAACCGAGTTCCAGAAGGGGAATGCATTCCCAATGACAGAATAATTACTGCAGACGTCATGGTGGCCCATGAAATGTTGAGACATGGTTTCATACCCGGAAAAGGTCTAGGTGCATCTCTGCAAGGAATCATACAACCGGTATCCGTGGTCGAAAACGTAGGAACCTTCGGCTTAGGATTCAAGCCGACATCAGAGGACATCCAGCAAGCCAAGAAGAATAAGCAGAAGACATGGGTGCTCCCGAAGCCTGTCCCACGCCTTTCCCAATCTTTCGTCAGGTCTGGAGTGAGAGGACATCCGACGACAAAGATTCTCGGTCCTATGATTAGGCCAGACGAAGAGTTCTTAAGGAAGTTCGAGGACCTATTCGCAGATGTATGTATGCTCGAGGATGGTGAAGGATCCAGCCATGCCGAGATACAGTTTGTGGGACCAAAAGCAAAACTGAATAATTGGAAGGCTACTCCTCTCCCTGTCCGGAAGGAGTCTTGGTAGTTTGTTTTGGATTGTTTTCTTTCAAAATTTTGTGTTGGGGGTTGTCCCCGGAGTAAAATCCAGTTGTTTTAGTTCATTTTGATTTGAGTTTGCAAGTTTGTTTTCCTTGTACTGTTCCCATTAATGAAATTTGGTTACCTTCGTGTCTAATTTTGTTTATTTTCCTTCTTTTTAAATTTTCTGAACAACCTTCTTTCAACTGATCTTAATGATATGGCGTGCTTAAAGATTAATCAACCCAGTCTAGAAAGTCAATCGGGTTTGGAAATAATAACGCATGAAATAAGAGGTGACGAGAGTGAATCCGAATACGGCGATGATGAAGCCGTAGAAGAAATCGGTGAAGAATTAAGTCACTTCGAGGAAAAACCCAAACCAAATTTAAATGATATCGAGGCTGTTAATCTGGGGGACACAGATGACGTCAAAGAAACCAGAATAAGTGTCCATATTGAACCCAACCTGAGAGAAGAGTTGATCAAAACACTCATGGAGTTTAAAGACATTTTCGCATGGTCGTACGACGACATGCCAGGACTCAGCACTGATCTAGTGGTTCATAAATTACCCACTGATCCGGCATATCCTCCCGTCAAGGAAAAACTACGGAAATTCAAGACGAAGATGAGTGTAAAGATCAAAGAGGAAGTAACCAAGCAGTTGCAGGCGAAAGTCATTCGTGTCACTCGATACCCTGAATGGTTGGCTAATGTAGTACCGGTGCCAAAGAAGGACGGAAAGATCCGAGTATGCGTGGACTACCGCAATCTCAACAAGGCAAGTCCTAAGGATAATTTCCCGCTTCCCAATATCCATATCCTGATTGATAATTGCGCTGGACGCGAAATCGGATCCTTTGTGGACTGTTATGCGGGATATCATCAGATCTTGATGGATGAAGAGGACGCAGAAAAGACGGCTTTTATCACACCGTGGGGGACTTATTGCTACCGGGTGATGCCGTTTGGTTTGAAGAATGCGGGGCAACATATATGAGGGCAATGACTACGGTATTCCATGACATGATACACAAGGAAATTGAAGTGTACGTGGATGATGTGATCGTAAAATCTAGACGTCGAGAAGACCACGTTGCCGACCTCAGGAAGTTCTTTCAAAGACTTCGAAGATATGACATCAAGCTCAATCCAGCCAAATGCGCATTCGGAGTTCCATCAGGAAAGTTGCTAGGATTCATCGTCAGCCGACGGGGCATTGAGTTGGACCCATCCAAAATCAAGTCCATTCAAGAGCTACCCCCGCCAAAGAATAAAACAGAGGTAATGAGTCCGTTGGGAAGGTTGAATTACATTAGCAGGTTTATCGCTCAGCTTACAGCAACCTGTGAGCCCATATTCCGTCTGTTGAAGAAAGACACGGCGATAGAATGGACGACGGAATGTCAGGAAGCGTTCGACCAAATCAAAGGGTATCTGTCAAACCCACCCGTACTAGTTCCGCCTGAACCGGGTAGACCCCTGATTCTTTATCTGACGGTTTTGGAGAATTCGTTCGGTTGTGTACTGGGGCAGCATGATCTTACTGGCAGGAAGGAACGGGCCATTTACTACCTCAGTAAGAAATTCACAGTCCACGAGGTCAAGTACACTCATCTAGAAAAGACATGTTGCGCTTTGACTTGGGTGGCCCAAAAGTTGAAACATTATTTGTCTTCTTACACCACTTACCTCATTTCGCGTTTGGATCCGTTGAAGTATATTTTCCAGAAACCTATGCCTACAGGGAGGTTGGCAAAATGGCAAATATTACTTACAGAGTTCGACATCATATACGTGACAAGGACGACTATGAAAGCTCAAGCCCTAGCCGATCACTTAGCTGAGAATCCTGTTGATGACGGATACGAACCTTTGAGGACGTATTTTCCGGACGAAGAAGTATTGCAAATTGATGGGTTGGAACTAACCGAGGAGCCGGGTTGGAAGCTTTTCTTCGACGGAGCGGCGAACGCAAAAGGAGTCGGAGTAGGGGCTGTGCTTATCTCTAAAACAGGACATCATTATCCTGTTACTGCTCAACTGTGTTTTCATTGTACCAATAATATGGCTGAGTACGAGGCATGCATCTTGGGGTTGTGATTAGCGGTGGACATGGATGTACGGGACGTTTTGGTCTTGGGGGACTCGGACCTTCTGGTACATCAGATTCAGGGAGAATGGGAAACCGGAGATTTAAAGCTTATCCCGTATCGTCAGTGTTTGCATGATCTGACCAAGCGCTTTCGATCAGTAGAATTCAGGCACATCCCAAGGATGCATAATGAGGTTGCCGACGCTCTAGCTACTTTAGCGTCGATGCTACATCACCCGGACAAGGTTCGTGTCGATCCGTTACATATCCAGGTCCGGAATCAACATGCTTATTATAATGTGATAGAGGAAGAGGTGGATGGTGAGCCATGGTTTCATGATGTCAATGAATACCTCAGGTTAGGAGTATACCTAGAGCAAGCAACTGGAGATCAAAAGCGAGCTATTCGGCGGTTGGCAAACGGATTTTTCCTTAGTGGAGGGGTGATGTACAAAAGGACCCCAGACTTGGGATTGTTATGATGCATAGATGCAAGTCAAGCCACAACAGAGATGACAGATATACACTCGGGAGTTTGTGGACCACACATGAGCGGGTATGTATTGGCAAAGAAGATTCTTCGAGCAGGATATTACCGGCTCACTATGGAGCGTGATTGTATAAGTTTCGTGCGAAGATGCCATCAGTGTCAGATACACGGAGATTTGATTCATTCTCCACCGACTGAATTGCATACAATGTCAGCACCATGGCCGTTCGTCGCATGGGGTATGGATGTTATTGGACCTATAGAACCTGCAGCTTCCAATGGTCATAGGTTCATTCCGGTAACGATCGACTACTTTACCAAGTGGGTGGAGGCCAAAACCTTCAAATCAGTAACCAAGAAGGCGGTGGTGGACTTCGTACATTCCCACATCATCTGCAGGTTTGGAATTCCAAAGATAATCATCACAGATAACGGTGCCAATCTTAACAGCGGATTGATGAAGGAGGTCTACCAACAGTTCAAGATCACACACCGAAATTCCACACCGTATCGTCCCAAAGCAAATGGTGCGGTTGAGGCAGCAAACAAGAATATAAAGAAGATATTGAGGAAGATGGTAGAAGGGTCTAAGCAATGGCATGAAAAGTTACCATTTGCACTGTTGGGTTATCGCACTACCGTCCGGACTTTGGTAGGTGCAACTACTTACTTGTTGGTGTACGGGACCGAAGCAGTAATACCCGCAAAAGTTGAAATTCCATCCCTCCGAATTGTCGCTGAAGCTGAGATCGACGATGACGAATGGGTCAAAACCCGATTAGAGCAATTGAGCTTGATCGACGAAAAGAGATTGACAGCAGTATGTCACGGCCAATTGTATCAAAAGAGAATGGCGAGAGCATATAACAAGAAGGTACGTCCCATGAAATTTGAAGTGGGACAGCATGTGCTGAAGAGAGTTCTACCACATCAAGCCGAAGCGAAAGGCAAGTTCGCTCCAAATTGGCAGGGACCATTTGTGGTGACTAGAGTATTATCCAACGGCGCTCTATGTCTAACTGATGTTGAGGGAAGATGCACCGATATGGCTATCAATTCCGATGCAGTCAAGAGATATTACGTGTAATTCTTTAATGCATTTGCCAACGTTTGGTTTCGTTTGTGTGTATTTGGCATTTTTCGGAGAATGAAATGACAGAGGCAATTTTTCTACTACCCAGAACACTTTAACCCTTGTTTTCCCCTTTGAGCCTTAATTATTCTTTCATATACCCTCTTTCGGAATCACCAAGGAAGATGTGTAACAAAATAGAAAAAGAAACAAAGAAAAGACACAAGAAAAAGTGAACTACGTTCGACCTGATTCCTCAAGAAGGATACGTAGGCGCCACACGGCTCGGTCATCATAAAATAAAAATCAAAGATCCCCCAAGCAACAAACCTGGGGCAGAAGTCATTGTTTCGTTTGAAAGATAGTGTGGATTCCAAAAGTTGTAATGAGCTAACCGTTGAGGTTAAACCCCTTTTTCTTTAGCCTCACGTGCAGAAACCACATTAAGAACCGAAAAGACCTCTCAATCAGTATTTGAGAAATGCCAAGTCATGCGAGTGAAACTACGAGTGACACTTAAATCCTCGACTGAATTTAGGACTTACAAGCTGAAAAGGGATGGCCCTTTTAGAGGAAGTTCTATGGATAATACCCCAGCCCACCGCAAGGAAAGAAAGCGAAAATGAGAGAGTCTTAACGGTGAAAACCCTCGCGGGCACCTTAAGGCGAAGGAAGTTAAGAGGAGTAAAATGAGAGAGTCTTATGGTGAAAACCTTTACGGGCACCTTAAGGTGACGGGAGATAGAGAAAAATGAGAGAATCTCATTAGTGAAAACCCTTTGAAGGGCACTGTGAGGTGACAGGACGAGATGGTTACAAGATGTCTGCATGAGACAAGGTTTGGACATCCGTTTACCTCTAGCAGAACGCGGTATCAGAAAGTGATTGACATGAATAGACTGGGTAGTTTAATCTCAAAGGCGCGGCATAACCATTGGATCAGTCACACATTCAGATAAGTTTTCCTATTTTTGAGTTCAGAAAAGTTTTCCTTTTCTTTTGTCATTTGCGGTCAGCATTCTTTTCTTTTCTTTCATTTTCGAAAATTGATTTTTCAAAGCTTACTACCAAGTCTCCCAAAGCAGTATAATGAAAATGAATAGGCGTGGAACGAGGCAATAAGGTAGAAGTCGATCCGATAGTAATATTGGAACGACAGGTTGATTGGAAGGTTCGCAGGAATTACGGAGTATGATGGACACATGTGGCACGTCCGAAAGATGATTTCACGCAACAGATCACCGGCTAAAAAGAGTCGGAGCAAACCAAAGATTGGAATAAAAGGGAAAGATGAGAAACCGTTCGTGGAAAGAGCATCGTCCCCAGCAAGCGTCAACGTCGTCCTCAAAGTTCGAGGGAGGCCAAGCAGCTGAAAGAGAAAGTAAAATGGCCCCAACAAGAGTGGCACGACCACTTACTGCGTTTGAAACTAACAATTTTTCTTTGATTTAAAGCAGGAAAGGAGGGTCCGTCGGCGAAAAAAGCATACCACCTAGAAGTTTATCAAACTGGGGCAGAAAATTTTCTCATGTTGCGAAAATTTTCTTGAGAGCAAATACCCAGTAGATAAGGATAGAAAGTAACACAAGATTTTGGGAAAATACCCGTTCCGAGCAGAATAGTTTGGACAGAGGCCCGACAATGCAAGAAAGTGATCTTCGAGCCGGCATCATCCCCGGCAATTGTTGGGAAAATGAAACACCGACTTCGAGATTCCCGCGGCAGCATTATATCCCATAAGTTTTCAAAGAAGCAGAGGTGTGAGTCCGAGAAAGGATGAGGGGAGAAGGAAATAAAGAATACTTCCCCAGCAGCGTCATCACTAGCAGGTAAATAGGCAGTTCCGAAGATATCTCCAGCAGCCAAAGGAAAAGTAGCACGGTTCAAGGGGAAGGCAATTTCAAGACAAGATAATTCAGAAGAGAAGGTGGCCCGAGAGGCAATGCAAGAAGAAGAAAATGGTACAAAAGGCAAAGGAAGGTAATCAAGATAGGATGTTATTTTGAAGTAGTAGTTGAAGTCAGGGAGCCCGCCCGAAGAATGGAGTGGCGATTTTATTTTGAAGTAGTGGTTGAAGTCAGGGAGCCCGCCTGGAGAATGGAGTAGCGATTTTATTTTGAAATAGTGGTTGAAGTCAGGGAGCCCGCCTGAAGAATGGAGTGGCGATTTTATTTTGAAGTAGTGGTTGAAGTCAGGGAGCCCGCCTGGAGAATGGAGTGGCGATTTAGTGTTGAAGTTGTAGTTGAAGTCAGGGAGCCCGCCTGAAGAATGGAGTGGCGATTTAGTGTTGAAGTTGTAGTTGAAGTCAGGGAGCCCGCCTGGAGAATGGAGTGGCGATTTTATTTTGAAGTAGTGGTTGAAGTCAGGGAGCCCGCCTGGAGAATGGAGTGGCGATTTAGTTTTGAAGTTGTAGTTGAAGTCAGGGAGCCCGCCTGGAGAATGGAGTGGCGATTTAGTGTTGAAGTTGTAGTTGAAGTCAGGGAGCCCGCCTGAAGAATGGAGTGGCGATTTAGTGTTGAAGTTGTAGTTGAAGTCGGGGAGCCCGCCTGGAGAATGGAGTGGCGATTCTATAGCAGTTGAAGTCAGGGAGCCCGCCTGGAGAATGGAGTGGCGATTTTATTGTTGAAGTTGTAGTTGAAGTCAGGGAGCCCGCCTGGAGAATGGAGTGGCGATTTATTTTAATTTGGTCGAGGAAAGCGGTTGAATGTAACAGAAATTCCCGGCATGAATCCAAGTTCGTAAGCAGAAGGAAGGCAACAAGGTTCAGAAAAGATAGATTCAGATTTCGAAGGAGAATAGTTCGAAGACCACAAAGAAGGAACCAATGGTCGGAGGTCGGCAATCAAGATAGGCCGAGACAACAATTGTCAGAGGAGAAGAAGCACGTGAGGAAACATCAGAGCCGGTAGGATAGCAAGGAGCATGACAAGATCAAGTTAAAAAGGATGGATAAGAATTTGTAGTACTGTAACTTAGTCTAGCTTCTTATTTTTTCTTAGCACGGTGTAATAAGGGGATCATGTCAAGCAGTGGCAACAGCAGTAATAGCAGTAACAGCAGTAATAGCAAGATCGCAACAGTCATGGTAGTCCCAGCTACCAAAACTTCCCGAACTACACTGACCTGATTCCTGTTTAGCCTCAGATATGTAGGCAACCTCTGAAGCAAGGTGCGGTCAAAGCTTTTCAAAATGCTTCACAATGGAATACTCGAACGGGTAAAAATCGTTCATAGTTGCTCACTTATCTTTGCGCTGAAACTCTTCGTGTTCCCGAGCAAAGAGGGGCAGCTGTGAGCACGTGATTTTTACCCTACACATGAGTTATTCCTATAAAATTCAAAATAAATGATTTTTCCTTATTTCTTAAATTTTTGTGTGAATTTTGTGTTAGTTGTTTTGCATGTGATAAATGAAAATACAAAATTTGCATCTTTAGGAAATTAATTCGTTTTCTAACAAATTAAAGAAAAAAAAATCAAAAAATTAGTTAGCTTTTAATTGAAAATAAAGGGAAATTAGTTTAATAGTTTTAATAAAATCCAAATAATCACAAGATAGGAAAATATAGAAAATACAAAAGCAAAATCGAAATACAATAAAATACCAAGAATACAAAGGAAAATACAATGCCCTACTTAATAAATGGGACGAATTGGGCCAAAATCCATAACCCTTCAGTGGCCCAAACGCAAAAACGCCCCAGCCCAGCTGGTCCAAATAAGTCTCCCAGCCCAAATCCCCATCCAGGCATCAGTTTGTGTAACGGTTGATTTGAACCGTTGGATTAATCAATCCAACGGCCAATATCATAAGTTTCCTTACTCATTTCCGTTTATACCATACCCGGCCCGTCTTAACCCACCCTTCACCCAACCAAACGATGCCGTTTAAATCGAAGAGATTGATCTGAGCCGTTGGATCCTTATCATCCAACGGCCGTGATTAATTGCATCATTTTAATAACCTAACACCCCCCCAAACCCGTTAATCAGTCTCATACCCCATACCCCTATTCATCGTCTCTCATCATAGGCGGAGCAAAACCTTAGCGCCGCCCTCGCACCCCATCGACGGAAACCCGGCGGCAACAACGTCGCCGGCCACCAAAATAACACCACACGACCACCTCAACCCCCTCTACAAGAACCTGGCAACCCCTAATCTCGAATCAATCAGGAAATTCTCGAATCTTCATTTGAAGATTCGAGTTAAACTCGAACTAACGCCAAACCTCACCAAAATCACACCATAGCCTCCCATGACCTCCCTCATACCCCCACCGGCTTTGGTTTTGCTCGAATCAAACCCAAAGCCCCGAGCCCCAAATTTGAGCCTATGAACCCTAGATTTCAAATTAGAGTCTTCGTTTGGATTCGAGAGAAGTTGAAGCCTAATAGAGTTTAATTGGGATGTTTTCGCTTGAAAACATCTCAATTAAAGTCCTTTAGACTTCAAATCCAAGGCCAAGCTCAAAACAATCCGGTTTTTTGCTTTGATTTCGATTTCGTTCAAGGTAATCTCCCTTTTCCTATCTATTTTTATTAGGTATGTGTTGTTTATGTGTTTGTTTAGTTCAATTTGTTTAATTTTCTTCTCGTTGGCCGTCCCTATCTGTCCTCCCCTCAAAGACCTTTTATTTGGTCAAATTGTTTTCTGTTATTTGTTCGAATGTGTTTGTCATAGGATAGTTATTCGTTTTGATTAGCGTCGTCGAATACCTAAGTTTCACTTTGGCCGAGATTTCAGAATCACTGTTTGGCTGATTAATTGGTTATCCATGATTATGTGTTGTAGTTAATCGAATGTCGTCGATTTACTTTCGTAGGTCTGTTTGTTAGAAACAACAGAGCAGTAATTCCTTTGTTACTGACTGATGTCTTATTTGAATCACTGTGGACTAATTTCTTATTTGAATCACTGTGGAATGGGAGTTTGAATTGCCTGTGTTTGAAGTAGTAATAAGATTGGTTATAGCTGAATTAAGCTCAGTCTCATTAGCAACTAGTGGACTGCCACCATGTGAGCACATGTTAGCCCATAATAATATGCCCTTTGAGTAGTGGAACCTGCTGTACAGCAGGCCACTGACTGTCCTGTTGGAACCAGAAATTATTCGTTAGTAAAGCCCATACATGGACAAGGGATAGTGGGAGTTCAGGGACAATGAGCTGGGCAGAGAGAGGGATGGGCAAGGGGGTTTAATTTAAGGTCTTTGTACCATTAGGGGGGAGTCTTTTTAGCTATAAGTATAGGAGCAATCTGAAATAGTAGGGATACACGGATTACAGAGAAAAAAACATACATACACAGCTAAGAAAAAACAGGGATACTGGGCTTAGGAGAAATATAATTCTGAAACAGATAGATATTCCTATAGGCAGAAACTTTAAAGAGCAGATAGGGAGAGTTTGGATCCTTCTGGAGTGACCATTTGATTCGTGCTCATTGTTTTCATTAGATTCCTATTGGAAGTTCACCCAAATTCCCTGCCTCTAGTTCTTGGTCGACTGCTTCTGTTTGGCCATTGTTAGTGTTGTGTTTGGCCATTGATAGTGCTAAGTTTGGTTACTGCTAGTGCTAAGTTTGGCTACTGCTGAAGATAGTGTCACTGGTTTGCTGTTGGTTGTGTTTTTGTTTTGGATATTGTTGAGGATTGTGTCACTGGTGCTGAGTTTGGTTACCACTGCTGGTGCTGTGTCTGGGTGTATTTGTTGTTGTGTTTTGGTTATTATTTGTCTCCTGTTGCTGCTGTTGGTATTGCTGTTCTGTGTTTGTTGCTGGGCTACTGCTACTGTTGCTGCATTACCACTGCTGATTGTTCCCTCTTTCTTCTTCTGTCTATCATCCAGGTACACATTTATGAGATCACTTTGTTGTAACTGGAAAGAGAAGTTTAAGAAATGAAATGCTCGCAGATTTATATGTATTAATAGGCTCTTTCTGTTATCCAAATGGACAGATTGTAGAAGTAAATATAGTGAATGTTAGTTCTTAGATCTCATGCTATAAGGGTAATAGACATACATGTATATCTTTGTGGACTGTTGATCCATTTTAACTCATTCCCAGAAGCATGAAAAATCTGCTAGCTGTTGTTTCTTGGCTTAAGTTTGCATTATTAGCTAAAAATGTAATCTGGTTTAGTTCTTCAGGAGGGATAATAACCACCTCCTATTTCAGTGTGCTATTTCAAATTTCCAGTCATAATATCATTGGGTTGTTTGAACGATTAAAGTCGATTGAGATAAAGTTGTTAGTTCTTGAATGTTAGTGATTCAAATGTTGGGGATTAATGTGAAGCTCAGTAGTTGTCAAAACAAACATTAGGACCGCTTGTCGGCAATTGGGTTCAATTTAAGGATCTTGGTATATATATTTTAACATAGCATAAGCTTAGGCTTCCGAGTTAGGCAGTGGTGAGAATTAAGAGGTTTACCCCTTTTGTTTGGAATTGGACTTGAACTGGGAATTCGAACTTCATCTTGTTAATTAAATTAGGATAAGTTAGTTTAAAAGGATAATTGATACCAATCACTCTAAAATTTCAACTGACGCGTTAGTGTAAGTAGTCGTACATTTGACATTATAAAATTTCATTAGTTTAATCGATTCGCACGAGTCATTGACATAAATCAAAATAGCTAGAAAGGAGAAGTCCGAGTATAAGATTTAACCGAATAATGCTTAAACAACAATTGGTCACTAGGTTTCACTCTCAATTTATGATTAGAAATGAACATGTACGAATGTAGTATCTATGGGTTGACCTTCAAGTAAAAAGTGAAATGAGCACTGTTAGAAAACAAAACACACGGGGTCTTCAATTAATTATAACAAATGTGGACTCGGGAAGGCCGTTTATCGAATTGCACGGTCTTTCACAAAGGTAACAACACGATAGACTCTTTAGGCACGATTTGTAAATAAAATATTTTCCTAATTACGGGTGCGCATTTATGTGACCCAAATCTTATTCTCGGCGAAACTAAAATACACTAAAGTCGCAGGCGTACTGGTTGCGGTGCGGCTCGAAATGTGTTTTCGTGACGTCGCAATTCTTCTAAGAAATAAAAGCGGAGCATTAAAAATACATAGTTAAAATACATTAAAAAAAATCAGATAAAAGCAAAAAGTACAGTTGAGCGACCGTGCTAAAACCACAGAATACGGGAGTGCCTAACACCTTCTCCCGGGTTAATAGAATTCCTTATCCGGTTTTCTAGTTTCGCAGACTATATTACAAAGTCATAAATTTCCTCGGTTCGGGATCAAACCGATGACTTGGGACACCATTCCTTTCCCAAGTGGCGACTCTGAATTTAATAAATAGATCCCGTCTCGATTGTCCTTTAATTGGAAAAACTCCCTTGCGCCCTCGCGGGTGCGGTAGAAAAGAGGTGTGACACCCATTTATCCAGAATGCCGGCCGGTAAAAGAGAAGCTAAGAAAGTTTAAAACGGACATCAGTGTGAAAATAAAAGAAGAAGTTAACAAGAAATTCGAGGAGAAGGTCATACGGGTTACTAAATATCCCACCTGGTTAGCTAATGTTGTGCCAGTTCCTAAGAAGGATGGAAAAGCCAGGGTGTGTGTTGATTACAGAGACCTCAGCCAGTCCAAAGGATGATTTTCCATTGCCAAATATCCATATACTGATTGACAATTGCGCCAAGCATGAAATTGGCTCTTTTGTGGACTGTTATGCGGGTTATCATCAGATCCTAATAGACGAAGAAGATGCAGAAAAGACAGCCTTTATCATGCCTTGTGGAACATATTGTTACAAGGTGATGCCGTTTGGGTTGAAGAACGCCGGGGCTACATATATAAGGGCAATGACCACTATGTTTCATGATATGATACACCGAGAGATAGAAGTACATGTGGACGATGTCATCATTAAGTCCAAAAAGCAATGTGACCATGTCAAAGATTTGAGAAAGTTTTTTCAGAGGCTCCAAAGATATAATCTCAAGCTCAATCCAGTAAAGTTTGCTTTCGGGGTGCCTTCAGGAAAGTTATTGGGGTTTATAGTAAGCCGGTGTGGTATTTTATTGGATTCATCAAAGATAAAAGCAATCCAGAATTTTCCTCCGCCGAAGAATAAGAAAGAAGTGATGAGTTTATTAGACAGGTTGAATTATATCAGCAGGTTCATTGCTCAACTGACGACAACATGTGAGCCTATTTTCAAACTGTTGAAGAAATATGTTACGATAAATTGGACTGATGAATGCCAAAAAGCCTTTGATAAGATTAAAGAGTATTTGGCCAATCCTCTAGTATTAGTTCCTCCACTACGGTGCATTATTGACCGCAGAACAGGTATACAGACCGTATTTTGGTCGCATACTCGGGCAGAATGTTAAATTTTTGAGGATTATTTTTGTGGTCCATTTTGTGGGCCATATATCAGTTATGCGGTCATGTATGCGACCGTAGAGTTAGTGTTGTGCATTAACCTGGGTTGCTCATAAACTGAAACATTACCTGTCAGCTTATACCACATATTTGATATCACAGTTGGATCCATTGAAGTATATATTTTAGAAGCCTATGTCTACAGGAAGACTTGCTAAATGGCAGATTCTGCTCACAGAATTTGACATCATCTATGTAACACGTACGGCAATGAAGGCGTAAGCAGTTGCAGATCATCTAGCAGAGAACCCAGTGGTGATGAATATGAGCCGCTAAAAATATATTTTCCGGATGAAGAGGCAATGAATGTTGAAAAAGTAGAGCAAGATGACAAGCCAGGTTGGAGAATGTACTTCGACGGAGCCGTCAACAGTAAGGGAGTTGGAGTTGGAGCAGTACTTATTTCAGAAACGGGTCAGCATTATCCCGTTACCGCTCAGCTTCGATTTTTCTGCACCAACAATATGGCTGAATATGAAGCAAGTATATTGGGACTAAGGATGGCAATAGATATGGGTGTTCAAGAGATTTTGGTCATGGGTGACTCGGATCTCTTGATACATCAGATTCACGGAGAATGGGAGACAAGAGATTTAAAGTTGATACCTTATCAGCAATGTCTACATGAACTGTCCCGGAGATTTCAATCTATAGAGTTCAAACACATCCCAAGAATGCACAATGAAGTAGCAGATGCTTTAGCTACATTATCCTCCATGTTGCATCATCCAAATAAAGCTTATGTAGATCCACTACAGATGCAGGTGCGTGATCAAAATGCTTATTATTTTGCTGTGGAAAAAGAACTTGATGGAGAGCCATGGTATCATGACATCAAAGAATACTTGAAGATAGGAAAGTACCCAGAACAAGCCACTGGAGATCAGAAGAGGGCTATAAGATGATTGGCAAATGGATTTTTCTTCAGTGGAGGGATTGTATATAAAAGAACGCCAGATTTGGGATTATTGAGATGTGCAGATGCACAACAGGATGATGCAATTATGATTGAGGTACATGCGGGAGCTTGCGGACCTCATATGAGCGGATACATTCTAGCAAAAAAATATTGAAAGCGGGATATTATTGGCTCACCATGAAGCATGATTGTATTAGATATGTGAGGAAATGCCATCAATGTCAAGTACATGGAGATTTGATTCACTCTCCACCCTATGAATTGCATACAATGTCTGCACCTTGGCCATTCGTTGCCTGGGGCATGGATGTCATCGGACCAATAGAGCCTGCATCATCTAATGGACACAGATTTATCTTGGTCGCGATTGATTATTTCACTAAATGGGTGGAGGCGAAGACATTTGAGGCAGTGACGATGAAGGCGGTGGTGGATTTCGTGCATGAAAATATCATATGCCGCTTTGGAATTCCTAAAGTAATTATCACAGACAATGGTGCAAATCTGAACAGTCATCTCATGGCAGAACCATGTCAAAGATTCAAAATCTTGCATCGTAACTCTACACCTTACAGGCCCAAAGCAAATGGAGCAGTAGAAGCTGCGAATAAGAATAAAAAGAAGATTCTCAGAAAAATGGTGGAAGAGTAAAGGCAATGGCATGAAAAGTTACCTTTCGCTCTTATGGGTTATCGCACAACCGTACGTACTTCGATTGGTACCACACCATATTCATTGGTTTATGGAACAGAGGCTGTTATACCCGCAGAAATCAAGATACCATCTCTTCGAATCATAGCTGAAGCTGAGATCGATGATGATGAATGGGTAAAAGCCCGATTGGAACAATTGAATCTGATTGACAAAAAAAAGGTTAGCAGCGGTTTGCCATGGGCAATTATTTCAGCGGAGAATGGCCAGAGCATATAATAAGAAGGTACGTCCTCGGAGATTTGAAGTGGGAGAATTGGTATTGAGGCGTATTCTGCCGCATTGGGCTGAAGTGAAAGGCAAATTTTCACCAAATTGGCAAGGACCGTTCATAGTATCACGGGTGTTGTCCAATGGAGTCCTATATCTGACAGATGTTGAAGGAAAATACGTAGAGACTGCTATCAATTCATATGCAGTCAAGAGATATTATGTATGATTCCTTTTCATTTGTATAATTGTATTTGTCGTGATTTTGGAATTGAAATGATGAAGGCATTTTATTCTCTATCCAAACACTTTATCCATTGACATCCCCGTTGAGCCTTATTTGTTCTATTCTTTCATACCCCTCTCTCGGAATTTTTTATGATGCAAGAGAAAAGTAGAAAAATGAAAAGAAATGGAAAAATGATGAAAAAAGGGAATAAAAAGAAAAAAAAAAAGAAAAAGCAAAATGCAAACAAAGAAAATGCATACAAAAGACAAAAGAAATCGGGAAAAAGTCAAAATACAACAATGAATATGAACATAGTTTGAACTACGTTTGACTTGATCCCGAAAGGGTACGTAGGCAGGCTCATTGGGGTTCAGTTACAATAAAGGAAAAATCCAAAATTACCCCACATATTGAAACTGGGGCAGAAGTTATGTTTTATAATTCCGAGAGTTGTAAATATTTTGAACCCTCGTAAATTTTGAGCCTTTTTATACCCTTCTTTCTAAACCCATCCAAAAGCCACATTACAGTCCAAAGAAAGACCTTCTAATCAATTTCAAGAAAATGACAATACAATGAGAATAAAAAAAAATAGGGCATGGACAGTAACGGTGGTTCAGAAAACAAAAAGAAAAAAAAGAAAAAAATGAGAGAGTCTCATCGGTGAAAAACTTTACCAGCACCCTGAGGCGATTGTGAGACTGAGAGAATAAAAATGAGAGAGTCTTGTCAGTGAAAACCTTAACCGGCACTTTAAGGCGACGGTGAGATTGAGAGAAATAAATGAGAGAGTCTTATCGGTGAAAACTTTAACCGGCACCATAAGGCGACTGTGAGAACTATTTTTAGGAAAAAAGAAAAAACAACAAAAAACAAGATTGGTTTGGGTTGAAAGAAAGTTGGAGCTGAGATAATGACAATTCGATTGGACAGACTGGGTCGGAGTTTAAATACATGGCATGGTCAAAAGAATCAGCCATCATACCCAGATAAGTTCTGTCACTACTCCAAATTACCCTTACCCCGTTTTGAGATTCATACTTTTCTGCATTTCATTGACTAAAAAACCAATTTACCCATTGGAGGCTAACTATCAGCTTCTCTTGTTAAAAGGTGTAATAATGCTGGGTCGAAAAAAAAAGAGAAAAAGAAGAAAAGAAAAAAAATAAAGAAGGACGGCAATCAAAGCCAAAGAAAATGAAACAAGAGAAAGACAAAAGGAGATTACAGAAGAAACCGGGCAAAGGATGCATAGCAGAAAAAAACATAAAGAGGAAGGCAACGGAAGCAAAATCGGCAAAATGCCAGTTGCCAGCATTTTACAACTAATAAGATTGTTCTCTGGTTTAGACAGGAATAGCAAGATTCAAATTTTCACTAATCACTTTAAAGTGAATGTGACCAATGTGAAAAACAGAAATAAGTACAGCAATAAAAGGAGGAATCCGTAGAGGAAGACTCACTCAATCAAGCAAGAAAATTACCCAAAAATAGCAAGAAGGTATCATCTTTCCAGAAAATACATACCCCAGTTATCAAACTGAGGGAATATTTTCTACATTTCATTTTCATGCATCAGGCGTCCACCTGGATAACAAGGGAATATTTTCTGCATTCGCATTTCATGCATCAAGCGCCCACCTGGATAATGAGGGAATATTTTTCTGCATTTTCATTTCATGCATCAGGCGCCCACCTTGATAATGAGGGAATATTTTTCAGCATTTTTATTTCATGCATCAGGCGCCCACTGGATAATGGGGGAATATTGTTCTGCATTTTCATTTCATGCATCGAGCGCCCACCTGGATAATGAGAGAATATTTTTCTGAATCTTTATTTCATGCATCGGGCGCCCACCTGGATAATGAGGGAATTCTACATTTTCATTTCATGCATCAGGCGCCCACCTGGATAACAAGGGAATACATTTCTGCAAATTTTAATTTCTGTTCAGGCGCCCACCTGTATACCAAGGGAATACATTTTCTGCAATTTTTAATTTCTGTTCAGGCGCCCACCTGTATAACAAGGGAATACATTTCTGTAATTTTTAATTTCTGCATATTTTAATTTGTTTTATCGAACATGAGTAACACCGTAACATGAGAAAATCCCACACTGGGGCAGAGGAAAATTTTTGTTGTTTTGTTTTGTTTTAAGCAGGTATCAACTCAAAAAATAAGGAATACAATTGGAACTCACACCGAAAGGAAGAAGCAATATATCAGGGGCAAAAGAAAAAAAATCAACAAAAAAGAGGGATGATAGCATAAGAGATGGAAAATCAAGAAAAAAACAAGGAAGAATAAGAAGACAAGAAGTAAATAGGAATCATTCTACTTCGTAGGATTATAGCTTCGAATAGCTTCTTCATTTTTCATTTTTATCCCTGGTGTAATAAGGAGTAAGTCAGTGGCCATAACAGTGTCAATGCAACAGCAAAGTCTTGGTAGTTTTAAACTACCAGACCTTCCCGAACTACACTGACCTGATTCTTGTTTAGCCCGGGATATGTAGGCAACCTCTGAGGCAGGGTGCGGTCAAAAGGTTTTCAAAATGCTTCTCACGGAATATGCTAGTGGGCAAAAATCTCTCATTATTGCTCACTTGTCTTTGCACTGAAACTCTTCGTGTTCCCGAGCAAAGAGGGGTAGCTATGAGCACATGATTTTTGCCTTAAGCAATAAAATTTCAAAATTAAAATAAATAATATTTTTTGTTTGCAATTATATATTTTGATTGAAATAAAGTGTATTCGTATAATTGAACAATTAGAAAATTAAAAAATAGGTCAAGTAAAATGTCACAAATAAAGGAATTAAAAGAAAATTAACAAAAATACAAATATATACCGGAAATTAAAGAAAAATAGCAAAAAATATCAAAAAAATCAGAAAAATAGAGAAACTAGGTTTAATAATTGAAAAGGAATATAAAAAGAGAAAATAAAATACAACAAAGTAAAAAACAATAATAAAAATACATGAAATACACAAAAATATAGAACTGGGCCAAATGACTAGGCCCAAATATATATTAGCCCAGAAGATTAATAATCCGGTCTAATTAGGATATAATGCTCAATTCTGGCCGTCCATTACTCAATCCAACGGTTCAATTTGAATCTCTGAACTTAAATGAAACGACGCAGCTTCATCGAGCAAATCTAGGTCGTCCATCTATAAAGATCTAACGGAGATCAATTAGTCTCCACTTAACTTCCAAACGGCACCGTTTTTTAACTTTGGATCCTAGCCGTTGATCAAAGATGATCCAAATGCCAGGATCAATTAAACAACTGAGGGTATATAAGGCTGGTCTCTATAGAGACCGGCCATTTTTCTTTAACAAAAAACCCTAGCCGCCTCATCGTCTTCATCCCTTCTTCTTCTCTTTACCGGCCATGAAGACTGGCCGACTTCCATGGCATCTCCGGCCACTCCCAGCCTCCAAATCATTCTTTTCCTACTTCTCTACACCAAGCAACCCTGAAATCCCAAAGAAACCCCAAAAGCCCCATGTTCTTGAAACTCCGGTCACCGGACTTTTCTCCGGTGACCACCAAACTAAGAAGTAGTCATCCAAACTTACACCATTAGACCACCTTGCATAGATCTTTAACCCCATATACTTGTTTTCCCTCGAATCTCATTCAAACTCTTCGAATCGTCAAGAATAGGCCGCCGAAACCCTAACTCCGGCAAGCCACCAAATAACACCCCCACTCCAAAACACACCACTGTGTCTTTAAGACTCTTTTCTACCCAAAAACCATGAAAATAAGTTTGATCGAAAATAAAAGACTTCAAATCTTGAAGTCGAGAACTGGAAAAATAAAAAGAAAAAAGATAACAAGAAAAGGAAACAAAAATAGGGAAGCTCAGGAGACATATCCTGCGAGCTAAGTCCCCAATCCTCTGTTTTTCTGTTTTTTGGTTGATGAGCATGATTTTTGTTATTTTCTGTTATATTTTGTTTCTTTGAAATTAATCTGTTTGCATGTTAGATTTTATTCATCTTCTCTTCATTTTATCTTTTATGATTCTTGTTATAATTTATTTCTATTAACTTATTCTTATAATATTTTCTAATATTCTTTATTAATAACATGCTTCACTAGTCTATTATTAATCCTATTTATTATACATGACTAGCATACTCGAGCCTTTTCGGGTTTTTTTGTGAGTTTAAACATGAAAGTATTCTGAATATATCTCTTTAAGTTTAATTTGTTATACTATGCCTGAATCTGAGTTGTGAGTTGTTTAATTAAAATTCAACCATTATCAAATTTCTCTCTGAGTTTTGATTAGATGATAAATGAATTTTGATTGTGGCTATGTGTGCAAATTGATATAAGAAGGCTATATTTGTGATAAATTCATGTTTTAGACTACAATTAGTCTTATTATGCTTTAGGGGTATTGGCTCTAACTGTGATAGATAGGCAATTAGATGAAAGACAAATGTTCAAGTGTGTTAATTGGTTAAAAATGAAAATGATATAAAAAATGGCTACAATTGAAATAGTTTTAAGAGTGGCTAGTGCTGAAACTGGCCAACTCTGTAATAATAGGCTTAAATCTAAATGGCTAAGTTCTGTAAGTCTGAACCTAATTCCAAATAATAAAAGTGACTAATTTTGCAAAGCCAAGTCCAAACATTGGACTGGCCAAATCTGAAAGGTTTAGACTATGGAAAATAAGCAGGCCAGTCGTGCAATTCAATTAAAATAGATAGTAATAAAAGGATACCTCTTAAAAGAGGTCAAAATTGAAAGAAAATTAAGGATCAAATCTGGCTAAGTCTTAAATGATTTATAATAACTGGCCAGTAGTTAAATAAGGCATAAAAGCTGTACACCCAGACCTTAGATAGGTCGGGTAAATGCTAAATAAAATAAGGGTATAAAAGGAATGAAAAATGGCATAATTGTAGATTTAATAGAGCCTATAGGGACAAATTAGACATTTAGGCCTAGTATTTCTGCAATAATGCACAAAACAAATGGTAAAATAGACCCAATAAAAAGGCTTAATGGTTAATAATTTTAGCAAGTGAGGGTACTATAGTAATAGACCCCAAATAGAAGCCAATAGATCCCCCTAGAACCTTCCAGCAAGGGCTTGAAGGCATTTTTGAATCTTAAAAGAGTACCAAAGTGTAGTAAATAAAAGAATTAAGGGGAGGGAATTGGGAATAAGATTTTCAAATTTCCCCCTCAAATTTCACCACTCACATCTTTAAATAGGCTTTAATTAAGCGTGAATAAGGATGTATTTTTAGAATTCCGAGAATACTTCTGAAATTAAGAGTAAAACTATCATATTCTAAGAGTAATTTTTGGGTATTTGGTCGAGCAGTGTTCTGAAAATCAATTAGGAATCCCTTGTTATCTCCTATCTGCTGGGTTTTCTACTGGTTTTCTTCAAGTTCTATTATTGAATTGCTATTTGCTGAGCTTGGAATCTCTGTTCGACTGTTTGATTTCAATTGTGATTGTTGTGTTGATTCAATTCTACTGATGTGCTTTGCTGCTGTGTTCAACTGATTATTCTTCTCATTTGCTTCCCTTAGACTCATAGAGTTATTTTGCTGAATCAGGTACACAGCTGCTACTCAAGCATGTAACTACAGTCAATTTGAAGAAATAAATGAATTGAATTAATTTGCGAGATTGCTCTGTTATTTATTTTCATTTTAGCATACAAGTAGATATTATGTAATTCAATAAGAAATGAATGTATACGTAATACGTATGAAGTATGAGCTGATACTGAGAAACAATGTTATAGAGTAGAATGTAGAGTAGAGTAGTAGTAATCGTAATCACTTAGCTCAGTTTAATAGTAGGTTAATTAGATTAAACTAACGTACATAGTTTTAGAGTAGTAGTAATCGTAATCACTTAGCTCAGTTTAATAGTAGGTTAATTAGATTAAACTAACGTACATAGTTTTAAAAATGGATTCGTAACAGGCATATGGCAACAGTGACCAAACGAACTATAATAAGGTCATCAACTTAGTTTTAATCTACCTCTTCACTTTCAGAGTTCAGTATTAGTTGTAGGTTGCATGATTTAAAAATCAGTAGTTAAGAGTTATAAAGTTGATCGACATGATTACACAATCAGCCTACTATTTGAATTACAATTAGCTTCTGATAATTAGAAGAGTATGAGTTATAATTAGTGAATTGTTAAACAATAAATCTGATTCATATAGTTAAGTAATATTCTATCACCTTTAGTCAACAATTAATCTGTTTCAGTAGTTTCAAAATAGTTGATAAAAATATAAACAAGGGTAGTCTGTTAGTCATATACGATAGTGTTAGATAGTTGAGATTTGGAATTGATATCATTAGTTTTGTACTGTTGTTTCATCTTCATAAATAAATATAATTTGAGCTTATTCTCTTTTTGATTTCAAATACGTGTATATAATGAATTTCTATTTCTGTTTCTCCTTCTCTGCCTCGTTTGTTCTGGCCCTAACAAATAACATAGGCCTGGATAATAATTGGGCTTCTGATAAACAATTTCAGTACATTTTGAGTTTCTGAAACCCAGATGCATGAATCAGTCTACTGAAAGCAAGCCCAAATGTCTAGGCCCAGTAATATAAAGTAATAAGGCCTGGGCTTATTTCTGAAGCTATAATTATAATTAAATGATTAAGGAAAAACCAATGGTAGAAAAATATAGTTATTTACTAGGATTGGACTATAAAAATCGAATGGGATGAGCCTCGTATGAAAACGAAATAGCGGGGCCCCCATATAAACAAATAATAATGTGATAGACTCGGGAAGGTCGTTAGCAAATTCCACGGCCTTTCCAAAAGAATAATAAGCCGTTAGACGCTATAGGCACGACTTTAAAATATACTTTCCTAATACGAGCGCACATCTAATGTGACTCAAATCCTAAATCTCGGCGAAGCCGAAACGTGTTAAAAGTCACAGGCGTACTGGTTGCGGTGTGACTCGAAATACGTTTTTGCAACATCGCAATTCATAAAAATATTTAAAGTGAAACACACACACATTGTTTTAAAGCATATAGTGAAATCAATTAAAAATCAAGAATGACAGTTGAGTGACCGTGCTGAAACCACGGAATCCGGGAGTGCCTAACACCTTCTCCCGGGTTAACAGAATTCCTTATCCGGATTTCTTGTTGCGCGGACTGTTAAACAGAGTCAACTTCCTCGGATTCGGGATTAACCGGTGACTTGGGACACCATTATTTTCCCAAGTGGCGACTCTGAAATTTTTAATAAAATCCGAACCGATTGTCCTTAAATTGGAAAAACTCCTTCCTCGTTATTATATCCTTTTCCTGGATATTTATAATTATCGAGGTATACCTTATTCTCCTATTCGAGAAAATCAAAAAAGGCAGTAAAAAGGGAGGAGTGACATGGGGCGATTCCCTTCACAGCTCAATTCATACTTTTGGTCGCCACAATGCTTTGGATCATTTTTCAATCGAAAGGGGTAGCTGATGTTCTTAATATGCCCACAACTAGAAGGTGCACACCGCTGATTCTGTTCGGCAAATGGGGTGCCAGAGAGCTGCAAGAAGATGAGAATTGTAAGAACTGAAAGAAACTTGGTTCCTCCAGACATGTTTTTTGTGTGTTTGTTTTTGGGTATTTCCCTTTTCGGCACTGGTGACAAACACTGCAAGTAGTAGTCAAGAAGATCAATTTTTCATCCCTCTCCTTTTCTTGGCCCACAGAAAACCAATTATGCTGTTGCAAAAGAAAGTTAAACGAAGTCATTAAATCCTGAAAGAGAGGTAGTCTTAACAAAGAAAAAGAAGTCAGTATGTTCTCATTCTAATAAGTCAAATAATGATGCAACACTTATCTTAATACTGTAGACTCTAGAAAATTAAGTCATTAAATAAAACCAAAGTCCAAGTCTTCACAAAGAAAGAGTCATTACATCTGTCACCCTAACAAGTCAAATAATGGGTGAAAGACTTTTCTTGAAGATGTCGAGTGCAGACGTAATAAAAGAGACATCAATACTGACTTTTAGTCCAACAAGAAAATTCATCTATTCTACATAAGGATCCAAGTCTTGTAGTAACATATGTCTATGTATTCCAGGTCATCTATGGATGGAGATAAATTTTTATTTTTTAGTACTGCAAACATAAATTTTCATGGATGGAGATAAATTTTCTTTGTGACAAGAGGGGTTGCTCTGATGGTAAGCAACTCCCACTTCCAACCGAGAGGTTGAAAAGTACCTCATCTAATTTGAAACGAAGAGAGTACACATCCATCTCATTTTGTGTGTCGTCCATCTCTATTCCCTCGCGGTAGGGGTAAGATCTGCATACATATTACCCTTCCCAAACTCCACCAGTGAGGATTATACTGGGTTGTTGTTGTTGTTGTTGTTGCAAACATTAATAGGTTGTTTAAATCACATCTTCCTTCCCCAGACCCTGCATGAAAGCAAGGTACCTTGTGCACTGGGGCTGCCCTTTATTAAACAGAATAATGCAAGACTTGTGGAAGTTCTATATTTGCCACTTGCACAACTGCAAGCTTCATTTTTAAGGTCTTCCAATTGAGATGACCTTCTTTTTCCTCTTGCACTTACTTCTCATCAACATAGTATGTTTTGCTATGGCCGGTAAAGGAGCATATGATTGCAAAGAGTCCAGGTGTGGAAGTGATGGCCCTAGCCTTCATTTTCCCTTCAGGCTTCAACATCAGCCCGAATATTGTGGCTATCCTGGCTTCGAGTTATTTTGTGACAGCAAAAACAAAACTATACTCACCCTTTCCAATTCAGTTAGACTGCCTGTTGAAGAAATTGATTATATGTCTCAGCAGATTCGCCTTTATGATCCTGAACGTTGTCTTATTCTTAAGCTAGTCCACCTTAATTTATCAACAACTCCTTTCTTTTTCACCGTTGAACCCTATCTTACCCTAGCTGACTATTCGGTTTTCAATTGTTCTGGTATCCCAGAAGATTATCTGAACCAACAACCTTGTACCTCTGACAAAGCAATATTTGCTATTGACTCCTCAAGTTATTTGTATTATCTCCCCCCTACAACTTGCAAAAAAATTCTCGAAATTCCATCAGTTCCCTACGATATAATTTACAATTACCTTCAACTCCGTTGGTTGAATCCGAAGTGTAGCTACTGTGAAGGTCTTGGAAAGGATTGTGGCTTCAAGAACTATACCAAGCATCTGATAACCCAGTGTCTCGACCGACCTAACACTACAAAAGGTATTAACTCATTTCAAAGTTGTATTTTGATTGCATAATTAAATACAAAAGAGAACATATATGTCCATAAATAAAACACCTCCAATCCCTGCTTACTTTCTATTCCGGTCTTCTCCTGCCAATAAAAAACTGCAAATACGCTTACATGATACTATTAAGATTAATGAAAAGTATTTTGAACAGAACAGCAAGATATACAGGATAGACTGCACTGTGAAACTACAAGTCAGCTTGAAACAGGATTCACTTACATGACTTTAAAAAACAAACAAAAGACACGAAATAGAAGAGAACATGAACCCATTTAGACTAGCCACTAGCCTAAGCCAAGTCCCCAAATCCAGTTAAATATTTGAAACCAAAATAACATCAAGCTTGATTGGAGTGCAGTAACTCCGATTCCTGAATATGAAGGTCACAGTTTTTAAATCCAGCCTAATACATGTTCAACGTCAAACCAAACCATCTTTGTGTAAGCACAGGAAAACAATATTTTGGATGCATCAATGTTTACTATCTTGACAAAACTATTATGTACTTCTCTTTACTATAACAAAATTTTTAATTTGATTCTGACAGCTGGTACATTAAAGAAACCACTGATTGCAGGTATGTACTCTATGCATTTTCCCATAAATTTTTCTTACACATTTTTAGTTGCCTTCTGCATGACGTGTGAGATGAAATGTTCCAGGTGGAGTTCTAGGTCTTGTTCTCTTGGGAATTATTATGCTGGCACTCTATGAGTTTTATAGCTCAAGCAAAATCGAAAGAGAGAATCAAGCGAGAGTTGAAAAGTTTCTGGAAGACTACAGAGCTCTAAGGCCCACTAGATATACTTACGCTGATCTTAAGAAGGTAACGAATCTGTTTCAGGAAAGATTGGGAGAGGGAGCTTACGGGGTTGTTTATAAAGGAACACTTTCTAATGAAATTCATGTTGCTGTCAAAGTGCTAAATGACTCCATTGGAAATGGGGAAGAATTTATCAATGAAGTTGCAGAAATGGGGAAAATCCACCACTTCAATGTGGTTCGCCTAGTTGGCTATTGTGCTGATGGATTCAGTAACGCTCTCGTGTATGAATATTTGCCAAATCAGACGCTTGACAAACTCATTTTTCCAGCAAGATCCAAAGATCATATTATCCTTAATTGGAAGAAGCTTCAAGATATTGCTATGGGTATAGCGAAAGGACTGGAGTATCTTCATCAAGGATGTGACCAACAAATCCTTCATTTCGATATCAAACCCAAAAATATTCTGCTAGACCATAACTTGAACCCAAAGATCTCTGATTTTGGTCTTGCCAAGTTATGCTCTAAAGAGAAAAGTGTTGTAACCATGACTGAAGCTAGAGGAACCATGGGTTATATTGCACCAGAAGTATTATCCAGCAATTTTGGAAAAGCATCTCATAAATCTGATGTCTATAGCTTTGGAATGATGCTACTTGAAATGGTTGGAGGAAGGAAGAATTTTGACGCAAAGGCCAGTAATAGCCAAGTGAACTTTCCTGAGTGGATTCATCAACAGTTGAATGAAGGAGAAGAGTTGAAAATCAGGATAGAGGAAGATGATGCTATCGTAATTGTAAGGAAATTGGCTATTATAGGACTTTGGTGCATCCAGTGGAATGCAACTGATCGACCCTCCATCAAAGTTGTTACTCAAATGCTAGAAGGAAATGGGAGCAATCTAACTATCCCTCCGCCTTTTACAGCAAGATACACCACCCACGTAGGAGCTGGACTAATGGAATGCCCTTCTAGTGAAGAGTTGAGTGAAATATCAGAACTAGAATGAATGGAAGCCGCATCTAAAGGAAGTGGAAGCTTGAATTTTAGTAACTTGATTAGATATCTTTTGAGTTATTTAGTGCTACGACACAACTCTTTTACATGTGCAAGATAATTATTGTGGCTGTGTTGCTAGCTAGGCCGCATCATGGAAATCCATCATGAAATAACACAATGGCATTGCTAGCTAGGCCGCATCAGTACAATATTTGATTAGCCATATACGAAAATATAATCTCCGCATAACTAACGCAACACTAAGAATATAATTAGCTGAAAACTTACCACATCCAGTCATGTCAGAAGAAAACACCAACTAATACTTTGCAAAAGGAGTACAAGCATGCTTATGCCAACTTCCTTCAAGATAACATTTTCCTTCAACGTGCCAATCATGCTTATGCCAACTGCCTGCCTTGGCACCCAATTGCCCATTTTTGGCGCCAAGAAATATGACCTTGACACTCATGACCTTTATCTATGAATTGGTTTCCAGATTTCATAATCATACCTGTTTTGATTTTTCTGCGGAAGAGAGATACAAGACCGAACACACGGTTGATTTTCCCCATGAATTCTCGTCTTTAACCTAAACTAGATGAACTGTTACCTCAAGCAGTTACCGGTATGTTTGTAGTGTATGCTGGGGAGCTTTAAATGAATAGCAAGGCCGTGCCTCAGAATACTACTTGTCTTCTTTTGCTGTTCTTCTTTTTTGATTCTTTTCTTTTGCTGTTTTGCTCCATTAGCACAAACATATCCAACATTTGCATGAGCAAGACTCTCAAGATTATTTCTTTGCCTAGTGTTCTACGAAAATATTGGCTGGTTACTGGTTCGGCATTTGCAAGAGCTAGCTTCTCAAGTTGATGTCCTTTTTCCCGTGGGTTCTACAATGATAATTTGACTAATATTAGGTGTGACTATAGGATATCTCTTCTCCCGGTTTTTGACAGGTGAATATACCCTTCTTTTTCCTGAGCAAGTTTGGCTGATAGCTTCCTTGTAACAGTGATCTCTCATAGCATAAACACATTCTCCACATATTTTTTTTGTATTCTATACTGTAATGAACTCAAACAAGTAAGATATCATCAAATGTTAGCAATCCTCAAGGAAAAAAAAATAGAAAAAATAACCCGGTGCACTAAGCTCCCGCTATGTGCTGGTTTGGGAAAAAGGTGGACCACTATCACATGGCAACAACTTTACCAGTTACGCCAAAGTATTTCTACGTGTCCACGGCTTGAACCGTGACCTCACAGTCACATAGCAATAAATGAAGGCTTTACATCCAATTGATTACATCATAATCCCGAACTAGAATGTATGTGATTCATCCAATTGCTTTCATCACAATAAATGAAGGCTTTACACTAGTGTTCACTGTTCTAAATATCTGCAACTGAATAAACTGATTGCTGCATTCACTATATAGATACAATCTCAAGAAGACAAACACACACAATAATCTGCAGAGGGACAGGGTTTCCAATAATCTCACCAGCATTGGGGTTGTTTAGGGTTAATTGCGTGACAGATATACAACATTTACCCTAACTCCACATTTCTTTCTTTCTGTTTCCGTTGTCGTTCTATCCTCTCCTCCGCTCATAGGGAATAAAGAAAGTAATTTTGTGCTCTTTTGCTTGTGATGATTTAGCAAATATTTAAATTGCACTAGCTGTAATTTCTTTCCTTGACGTATTTAAATTATGTTATTTAAAAAAATCCTTTGCATTTGTTAAAATAAGTTTAACTTGTCAGCTTATAACTTATACGATACTATTAGTTTGTTTGTCCGAGCAATTACTTGGTTAAAAATTAGATTTAATTGAAAATGTGTAATTACTGTCCAATTATTAAGGGAAAGCAAAAATTGATGTAATTACACTATATAATTATAAGGTTACTTTTTAATTTCTTTTCTTTTTGTTTTTATTTTAATATTTCTTTATAACTTTTTGTTTCAACTATTTTAATTTGTTATTTTATTTCACTTTAAATTTCTTTTAAATTTTTATAATATATTTTCTTTGCACACTATCTATCTTTTATTTCTCTATTTTACTTTTTGTGAGTCCATATAATTGCTTGTATATTTTACTTTTTATTTGTTTTTTTATTTGGCGTAACTGTGTTATTATTCTAATTTTGAAACTACACCTCCTAATATTTGAAATAATGAGTCATTAACAAATTTGGCATATAATGAGTGATGTCATTAAAGAAGAATTTCGTTGTTGAATGAGGTAATAAACTTATTATGTTTGCTAATCTTAAGTTGTATTAGAACTTATTTTTATTATGTTGAATTTTGATATATGTTACAATATTTTAAAAAAAATATTGTAATTTGAAATTGTGTTATATTTATGGTTTCAATTTACTTGTTTTAGTAGTATTGACTTGTTATTTCATATTGCATGTTGTTCATTTTTTAGTTACAGTTGATAAATTAGATTTGTCAAATATTCGTATAATGTTACGACACTATTTTAATAAATATTAATCTATTTTATCAAACATGCATTCCATGTTGTTCTTACAAACATATGTTTTAATTTTTAAATTAATTAAACTAAATATTATTAATTTTTGGAAAATTTATATCAATTAGTTCTACAATAGTAGCTATAAATATATGATTATTAATTAGTGTATATTCAAGAATAATATGCATTATTATCCCAATGGATAACAATATCATAAATTACAAGAACTCCAGTCCTGGCTAATTACTAACCTCTGGGTAAACCTTAAACCACGGTGCTCCTCACAACCCTATAAACGACCACATGTCTTAAAAGGGTTTTATGAGCACCACCGGTTAGGTAAGCCTAACCAAGATTTACTGTCGAGATTAGCAACTGCCTAGTCTATATAGTTCTTAACCTAATACCTCATTCGGGTAATAATTAATCGCAGAACATGCTTTAATAAATAACTTGCAGAGGCTAAGTCTAACACTTAAATATTTAGCCTATCATTTAGGCTAAATAGTAACAGAAGAGAAGAAAGGGAGAGAAGCAGTACCGGAGACCCTGAGTTTGTGTCCAAGAGACCCTTTTTGATTTTTTCTATACAAACTTGAAAATATTACAAAGGATTTGTACAATGGAGAGAGAAACTAAAAAGAAATAAGAGCGTTTTTTAACTCCTGCCTCCTCTAGTAAATCCTTATGACCCTTATATAATGGATCTTCTAAACTAAAAAACAAAAACTTTGGGCCTAGAATAATTTTGACCGACAAGATAAAAGATCAGATAAAGAAAAATATTACATAATTGCAATCGGACAAAACTTCTTTATTAAAGAAGATTCCTTTGCATTATTGAAATAAACTTTATTAAAGTTGATTGTTTGTATTACTCATATAATTCAATGGTGGGGCCTTCAATCATTCAAACTTTTCCTTTTCCTTTTTCATTTTTCTTTCTGAAGATTCTTCAACATTCTCCTTCAAATTTTCAAGGAATTCTTCTAATTCATCAATATTAATTTCTGTCTCCGAGGTGCTTTGAGCTTCCCCTGCTACATATTCTTCGTTGTTGGAAGTATAATCCAAAGAAACCATGGATATATCATCATTGACTTCCATTTCAAAATTCTTTGCTAAATCCTTCTTTATTTCCTCAAAATATGAAGTTATGATTTCTCTCTTGGAGATAGCTCCCTTCTTCATTTGAAGATTTTTCGTAATAATATCAAAAGGACTTGATTTATCCTTAGTAGCATCCGCTTTGTCCATTTTTACATAATCTTCTATCTTGGTTTGAATATGTTGAATTAATTCCTCACCAATTATTTTACCCCGAGGGTCTGTCTGGAGTAACTTGGTCCAGAATTTATTATAAAAAATTCGTTGAAGGCAAGGAATACCTTCTTCGGTATAACCACATTGAACATCCCATTTCATAATCCATGGGATTGAAAATTCTATAAAGAAATACATCAAAGCAATTCCATCATAAAAGATATTATCTTATTGTAGTGAAACTATTCCTGGGAGATATATCTACCCATTGAGCATATAAACTTTTAAATAAGGGAGGAAATATTTCTATTGATGGACCATATAACTTCCACCATTTAAAAAACCAATTTGGAATTGGTTGATTGTTCATATTAGAGCATAAATTGATAAACCATGAATGTTTTCTATTAGGATTCTCATATAGGAAAGTTTTATTAAAACTTTCAATATAATCCCAATAGTTAAATTTAACTTGGACTTTTTGTTCAGGATGAGTATATTCTCGATCCTTAAGGGTACTCATTCCACATTCATCCGAAGGTATGACCTTCTTGATGATAATTTTTGAAAAATTACAATTTTTCTTTGTATTAGCAGGATAAAAATGCTGAATGTCAGCTGATCCTGTGGTAGAGAGTATTATCTCATAGTGAATCCTGTATTTATAAGCAGGAGTAGCGTATGACGCTGTATCAAAATACCTGTTCATTATCTACCAAGGGTTATCTTTCCATTTAAGGTTAGATTGTTCCAAAAGAATTATTAATTCTTTTGTTTCTTTGCGGTTATAAACCTCAATATTTTCACTATTGTCCTATGTTATTACTGAGGAATAGGATGGTGTATTGGATGAAGTTCCTTCATCCTTTTTGGATTGTATAAAATCCATAAATTCCTTGTATAACGGATGATCGGTATTACCTCCAGTAAGGTTGGCAACTATAAGCTGTCTCTTTCCCATTTGAGCGAAAATATTATTCTCTCTGCTATTATTTGGACTTCTGCCTCTTCCTCTACCTCGAGGAGGCCTATATGTATGTCTCATGTTCTGCATAAGATAAAAATTGTTATTAGAAAAAAGAGCGATCTTCCGTATTATCAAGATCTAGATCATGTATATGATCTATTATATTACCATCATCACTAAAATAATTACTTATGGTATTATTAAAACTTTCTATTATTTTGTCCATGATAAGACTTTGTAAGTATCTGGGTAAAGGTATGATCTTTAAAATTGTAATAGTTGTTCTCTCACCAAGGATTAATGTATAAAGACTCATAAAAACAATATTGAAGGGAGAACTATGAGTTCAAATATTCTCGGGTGAGAAAATCAGGAAGGGTATTATCCGATCCCTATTTATAAAAAATGTCGAAATCGAAATGTGCTAACAAAGTTTGCCACCTTGCAAACATTTGTTTTGAAACATCATGTTTGAAATCTTTATTACAAAATAAATTTTGCAGCTTGGCAATCAGTCTTAATAATAAATTTCTGATTATAAAGATCAGTTTGAAATTTCATAACACATTTGACTATAGCAAGAATTTCTTTTGCCACAGGTCGCATAGTTTTTCTGGGTAGTATTCCACTTTCCAGAATAAAATTGAACAAGATACTCTTGTTTATTAGTTGGTGAACATTATTTTAAAATACCACCATAACCAATATCAGAAGCATCTGTTTCTACAATTTTTGGCCAAATAGGGTTGGCAAGAGTTAAACAAGGAAGGTTATGAACCTTCTGTTTAATTCTTTTGACTGATTCTTTATGACTGTCAGTCCATGCCTTGGGATTCTTTTTTAACCTATCATAAAGAAGAGTAGTATCCTGTGCAAGGTCTTTTATAAAAGGAGATATATAATTTAAACTACCAAGAAATCTTTGGAGTTGTGTTTTATCCGTAATTATATCAGGAAATTTAGAAGCAAATTCAATACTTCTATTGATAGGAATAATCCTACCATTTTCAATATTATGACACAAAAATCTAACTGAAGTTTGGAAAATCATCATTTTTGGTTTTGATATAACTAAACCATTTTGCATTATAATTTTCTTAAATAAATCAAGATGCTTAAAATGAGATTCTATATTTTTTGAAAATACTAAAATGTCATCAATATAAACAATTATGAAGTCTGTATAAGGAACAAAGATATCATTCATAATTTTTTGAAATTCAGATGGAGCATTTTTCAAACCAAAAGGCATAACATTCCATTCATATTGGCCCATTGGTACATTAAACGCAGTTTTATATCTATCTGATTCAGATATTTGAATTTGCAAATAACCTGATTTTAAATCAAATTTCGAAAATATAATGGCATTATGAAGTCTATCAAGTAAATCTTTTTTATAAGGAATAGGATTTCTAATCCATTTCAAAACCTTATTAAGCGGTTTATAATTAATAACTAAATGAGGAACTCCTCGTTCTTGTTCAGCATGCTTATTTACATAAAAAGCCGTTCAATTTCCTTTTTGCATAACTCTAAATATTTAGAGTTCATTTGGCAAGGTCTAGCCTTGGTAGGAATATTATCATCCAAAAATTCTTCCTCGTAAGGAAGATTAATAATATGCTTCTTTCTACTCCAAAATTGATTTGGGTGATCACCACAAATAGAAGTAGAGAACTGATTTTTGAGAAAGTTTATTTTCTCAATTAGTTTAGGATTTTTTAAATCCTGATCAATAGTAATGGAACAAATTTCATTCTTCAAAAATATAATTTGATTCTCTTTTGAAGAAATATTATTAGAAATAATCTCATTTAGAAAATGTTGGACAGGTTGAGTAATGAACTCAAAAGTGATATTTTTACCACAATAAGTGCCTGTAAAACTTTTTGTACCCCAATGTAATAAAGGCATTGATTTTACAAAAAATGGGACACCAAGTATTACATCCCTGTCTATATATTTTACTAAGACAAAAGTCTTCGGAATACATATATCCTGTTGACAAATATAAGCTTTAGGTAATTTATAAGCAATACCCATTGAATAACCACTAGCATTTTTTAAACGATGAGCGATTTTATGAAAATATCTAGAGGGTATTACCCCTTCTTTCACACAAATTAAATCTGCTCCACCGTCAAATAAAGCAATGAACTCTTTTTTGAAATTATAATCTATTAAAAGAGTTATTTTATTAAAAACTTTTGAGTGACAAAATATTGTAGTTTTTCTAAAAATTCTTCTTCAAAAAAATCAATGGACGCAAGTAAAGTACTAGCAGTATTTTCTTCTGAAGAACTTGGAGCTGTGTTTAGCTCAGTAATTTTCCCATTGGAAGTTGAAGTAATTACTTCAGAGTTTTCTAATAAAAAAACTCATTCATCCAAAGCTATATGAGAAGATTTTACTTCCGAGATTTGTTTCTTGAGATAAGTTATCTCTGTGATCAAATCCTGGACTGTAGCTGGTCTATCCAGCTGGGGCTTGTTTTTCACCATTCGTTGAATTGCAGACATGGTGTAACGTCTTGATGGTGATGGAATGTCATCCAATTTTGATTCTTCCTTTAAATTAGTAGGAAGTTTGATAACCCTTAACAACTCTATCATGTTGTCGTTAGTCAAAACGTTAAGTTCCAAGTCTTTAAACTGGGAATAAATATTGGAGAGTTCATCATTAGGAACACAACATTGGTTGGAGCATTGTCCCTTATTATAAAACTCTTGGTCATCTTCAGAAGATGAAATATAATCTTCTTCTTGAAGCACTTTCTGTGACGACCCGGCCCGTCATCACGGGAATTACCACCCCGTTATGTTGAAATTGTATGTTTTATGCTTTTATATCAGGTGTTAAAGTCTATCGGGTGATTTAGGAGTGATTTGGATTGAAAATGAGGCATATAGCCTTTTTGAAGAAGACTTGAATAAGGAAAGTCAACCTGGAGTTGACTATTTGGTTAGAGGGCTCGGAATCAGATTCTGATGATTCGGTTAGTTCCGGGAGGTGATTTGTGACTTAGGGGAGCGATCGGAATTGAATTTGGAGGTCCGGTGTAGAAATAGGCTTGAATTGGCTAAGGTTGAATTTTGGCGTAATCCGAACGGTAGGTGAGATTTTGATCCGGGAGTCGGAATGGAATTTCGACAGTTGCAGTAGCTTCGTTAGGTGATTTTGGATGTGCCTGCAAAATTTCAGGTCATTCGGACGTCGTTTGGTCGGGTTTTTGATTGATTGTGTAAATCGGAATGTTTTAAGGAATTTAGGCTTGAATTCGATGTGAATTATGGGTTTTGATGTTGTTAGACGTGTTTTGAGGATTGGAGCAAGTTTGAATAAGGTATTAGGAGGTGTTGGTGTGTTTGGATGGGGTCCCGGGGGCCTCGGGGTGTTTTCGGATGGTTAAACGGGAGACAATGTGGAAAATTGCAGGTTTTGACTCTGGTTCTGTTGTTTTCGCTCCTGCGGAAACGGGGGCGCATGAGCGAGTCCGCAGGAGCGGACAAGAAGGCGCAGAAGCGGGATAGACCGCTGAAGCGGAGCCTGGCCCGCAGGGGCGGCTTCGCTGGTGCGAGTGCTCGATCGCAGAAGCGGTTCTGAGGCGTGGTGGGGAAGTCCGCAGAAGCGGAAGGTCGATCGCATAGGCGAGTCCGCAGAAGCGGACTCTTGATCGCAGAGGCGGAAAGGACCGCAGGGGCGGAAGAAATTCCGCAGAAGCGGACGCGCAGGGGCGGCTCATGGATCGCAGGAGCGGAATTGGCCAAATAGGCCTGGGTTCGCAGAAGCGACCAATTGGTCGCAGAAGCGGTTCCGCAGGGGCGGAAAATGGTCCGCAGAAGCGAAAATCGCAGTGAATTAATTGTATCAGAAGTTAGAAAATTTCAGAAATATTTCACACATTTGGGTCTCGGCTTTAGAGGCGATTTGGGCGATTTTGAAGAGAAACTCAAGGGAAATCATCAAGTAATCAACTATGGACTTAAACTATGATTAGTATTGATAATATTATGCAATTATATCATGAAAATGGAGGAATTTGGGGTAATTTATGGAGGATTTAGCCCTAGGCTTGAACTTTGACAAATCAAGGTTTTGAATGAGCAAATGGAGTCCGAATTTGGTAAAATTAATATGCTTAGACTCGTATTGAGATGAGGGTTCCGAATATGTGACTTTCGTGATTTTTCGAGAAGCGTACCGAAAGTCGGGTTTTGACAACTTTGGGAATTTTGATGTAAATTGAGTTGTTTTGATTGGGTGTCGTCCCATTGGCCTAATTTGTTGTATTTCTACTGTATTTGATTAGATTCTACGCGTGCGGAGCTTGATTCTCGTGGAAAGGGCATTGCGGAGTAGTCGTTGCGCCGTATTGAGGTGAGTAATAGATATGGGTGATGACCAGCGGGTTCGAAACCCCGGTATACCACTTTGTGACGCTGTATAGCGGCGAGACATGTACTCTCTTGTGAGTGCGGGGTCGATTGTGATTGGGGACTATGACTTAGTCCGACTTGTTGATACTGTATTATGATATTAGGCTATTCTTGAGCCGTCGAACCTCCTTCTCGGATGGTTGCATATTATATATTGTGATAATGGCCACTCTTGAGCCGAGGAACCCCTTTCTTGGGCGGTTGAGTATACTTGTGGGCCATGAGCCAGTTATTGGATCCCGCGAGGATCGTTATCATTGTCTTATCATATTGACATGCTAGTTTACTACTAGTCCGCAGCTATTTCTGTTATCATGTTATTTCCAAATCTCTGGAACTTGATATTTCTGTTTTCAACCGAAAAATGATAAAAGATGTTTTCAAACTACTTTTGAGCCTGCGAGGCTGTGATTGCATATTAGCTGACTAGTAGTGGATCGGGCTGCGTGCCGCAGTAGTATATGTTGGATCGGACTGCACGCCGCAGTGATATTGTGCTTGGGCTGTAGGAGCCCCTCCGGAGTCTGAACCCCCATAGTGAGCACGGGTACCCAAATTGGATCGGGCTACGCGCCGTAGCGGTCATATCATCCATTGCATTGCATTTAGCTACATCCGCTAGCTGTTATACTGTGTTGCTGGTACTTGTTG
This sequence comes from Nicotiana noctiflora, assembly GCA_032618575.1. Classification (NCBI taxonomy): domain Eukaryota; kingdom Viridiplantae; phylum Streptophyta; class Magnoliopsida; order Solanales; family Solanaceae; genus Nicotiana; species Nicotiana noctiflora. The sequence goes on along the minus strand of JASVEL010002081.1, from coordinate 136,322 downwards.
GTACAGGTACAGTTGATATTAATTCTGTGACAGGGTATTTGACTACAGCTTTACATAGTGCTTTATTCCGCATTTATTTAATTGAAATTGTGTTAAAAACAGGATAGTATGAATACAGTGGCTTGCCTAGCTACCACGAGTAGGCGCCATCACAATCCCGATGTTGGGGGAAAATCCGGGTCGTGACAATATTCGAGGTAGCTGGCGAGTCCGCAGGACCCGATATTCCTTCTTACTGTCTTTGATTCTGTATTGATATTTCTTTCCGCACTTGGTATCTTGTAAACCTTTATACACTTATGTTCAGTAGAGGCTCGTGACTCTTGACCCTTGGTCTATGGGAGTTGATGTATTATGGGACTTGGTTCCCCGTTTTCGTTATATGTATCGATGTTATTTCGTGAATTAATATGCCTAAATGGGCTAAAGAGAGCTTCTAGCTCCGTGGTTGATATTGATTGGTCAGGCTGGCTTAGCAATGTGCTGGGCGCCATCACGACCGGATTTGGGGTCGTGACAAGTTGGTATCAGAGCCTAGGTTTACTAGGCCTCATGAGTCTTGAGTCGGTTGGTAGAGTCTTGTGGATCGGTATGGGGACGCCTGTACTTATCCTCGGGAGGCTGCGAACCTTTAGGAAAACTTCATTTTTCTTGAACTCTGTCGTGTGATCTTGTTGTTCTGAGAACTGAACTTTTATATTCTATTCTCTCGCAGATGGCGAGAACGCGAGCATCAGGACGAGGTGGACGACCTCCATTGCCACCTGTTAGAGGCCGTGGGCGCGGTCGTGCTAGAGGTAGAGGTAGGCGGCCGAGGCAGTGCCAGCTGACCCGCCCGTTGTACCAGTTCAGGAGCAGCCCCCAGTGGTTGATGCTCCGGCAGCCCCAGTTCAGGGCCAGACTGTATCTATTGCTATTCCTGGTCTTCAGGAGACTCTCGCTTAGATATTATCAATGTGTTCCGGTTTGGCTCGAGTAGTTTCGGCTACCGCTACCGTAGCGACATCTCGGTCGGGGGTGGTCGGCGGACCCTCGCGGCTCGCACACCGACCCGGTTGTTCGGGGACTTCGGACGCTAGAGGCGGTCCCCGCTCGGTGGTTGCACCGGTTATTCCTCCAGCCGCACCAGCTCCGGCTCCAAAGCATATGGTTCGAGGTTATGCCCGATGACGAGCAACGTCGTCTCGAGAGATTTGGTAGACTTCGGCCACCCCATTTCGGTGGCGTTGAGGGCGAGGATGCCCGGGGTTTCTTGGACAAGTGTCAGAGGATGTTGCGGACGGCTGGTATTCTTGAGTCCGGCGGAGTTTCATTTACTACCTTTCAGTTCACTGGTCCCGCACTTGATTGGTGCGAAGAGTTTGAGAGGCGTAGGCCTGCAGGAGCAGCACCTCTCACATGGCAGCAGTTCTCTACTCTCTTTCTAGAGAAATATGTACCTCAGTCTCGTCGCGAGGAGCTACGTCGCCAGTTCGAGTGGTTGATTCAGGGCGACATGTCTTTGACCCAGTATGAGCTCAGATTCACACAGTTAGCTAGGCATGCCACATGGATGATCCCTAATGATAGGGAGAGGATCAGGAGGTTTATCGATGGCCTCAACTACTCTATCCGCATTCTTATGACTAGAGAGAGAGTTTTGTCATCATCATTTGAGCAGGTTGTTGATATGGCACGCTCCATTGAGGCGGGTCGTCGCTGAGAGAGAGAGGAGCGGGAGGCCAAGAGGCCTCGTGGTTCGGGCAGTTTCAGTGGTGCTCCATCTAGAGGGCATTCCCGGCAGAGCAGAGGTCGCTCATCTAGACCTTCTCATTCAGGCCGCCCAGAGCAGAGCGGAGGTTCTTATGGTCGTGATCGACATGGGTTTCAGCAGGGTCAGTCATCACTTAGTGCCCTTCCAGCCCAGGGTGCAGCACCTACTTCATCGGCCCAGGGTTCTTCTGCGGCGAGGGGTTCCCTTCGGTCCCCTTCTCCGGCACCGGGTGCATGTTATGAGTGTGGTGAGTTTGGCCACATGAGGAGACAGGTGCCCTCGACTCCGTAGGGACGAGGACTCGGCAGAGGGATCAGCCCACATCTTCGAGCACCATCTCGGTCCAATAGAGGTGGAAGTCGGTCTCGCGTGGTCGCCCCGGGGCGAGGAGAGAGCCGGTGGAGGCCAAGCGCGATTCTATGCACTTCCCGACAGGCGTGATGCAATTGCCTCCGATGCGGTGATTACAGGTATCATTTCTGCCTGTCACAGGGATGCCTCTGTTCTATTTGATCCGGGGTCCACATATTCTTACGTGTCCTCTTATTTTGCACATCACTTGGGTGCGACTCGTTGTAGTCTTGATTTACCTGTTCATGTATCCACCCCGTGGGTGATACGATCGTTGTGGATCATGTCTATAGATCCTGTGTTATATCTATCGGGGGTCTGGAGACCCAGGCAGATTTGTTATTGTTGGGAATGGTGGACTTTGATGTTATATTGGGTATGGACTGGTTGTCTCCGTACCATGCTATATTGGACTCTCATGCTAAGACAGTTACGTTGGCCATTCCTGGTATTTCTCAGATCGAGTGGCGGGGTTCGACCGATTTCGTCCCTAGCCGTGTTATTTCGTTTTTAAAAGCTCGGAAGATGGTTGAAAAAGGGTGTTTATCGTACCTAGCTTTTGTGAGAGATGTGGGAGCTGAGTCTCCTAGCATTGATTCTGCACCTGTTGTGAGGGACTTTCAAGATGTATTCCCCTCAGACCTGCCGGGCATGCCGCCGGACATGGGATATTGATTTTGGCATTGACTTGGTGCCGGGCACTCAGCCCATATCCGTTCCTCCTTATCGGATGGCACCAGCTGAGTTGAAAGAACTGAAAGAGCAACTTCAAGAGCTTCTGGATAAGTGTTTCATCCGCCCTAGTGTGTCTCCGTGGGGTGCGTCGGTATTATTTGTTAAAAAGAAAGATGGTTCCATGCGAATGTGTATTGATTATCGACAATTGAACAAAGTGACAGTGAAAAACAAGTACCCTCTACCGTGCATAGATGATTTGTTTGATCAGTTACAGGGTGCGAGGGTGTTTTCTAAGATCGATCTTCGTTCAGGCTATCATCAGCTGAAGATCAGGGACTCGGATATTATGAAGACTGCATTCAGGACCCGATATGGTCATTATGAGTTTCTTGTGATGTCGTTTGGGCTGACCAATGCCCCAGCAGCATTTATGCATCCGATGAACAGTGTGTTCAGGCCTTATTTGGATTCATTTGTGATTGTGTTCATTGATGACATTCTAGTCTACTCCCGTAGTCAGGAGGAGCATGCTCAGCATTTGAGTATTGTGTTGCAGAGATTGAGGGAGGAGAAGCTATATGCTAAATTCTCCAAGTGCGAGTTTTGGCTCGAGTCCGTAGCATTTATGGGACATGTGGTGTCTCGTGATGGTATTCAGGTTGATCAGAAAAAGATAGAGGCGGTGCAGAGTTGGCCTAGACCGACCTCAGCTACAGAGATCAGGAGTTTTCTTGGTTTGGCGGGATATTATCGCCGGTTTGTTCAGGGATTTTCATCCATTGCTTCTTCATTGACTAAATTGACCCGGAAGGGTGCACCATTCGTGTGGTCGGATGAGTGCGAGGAGAGCTTTCAAAAGCTCAAGACAGCTTTGACCACATCTCCAGTGTTAGTATTGCCATCAGCTTCAGGTTCATATACTATCTATTGTGATGCCTCGAGAGTGGGGGTAGGTTGTGTGTTGATGCAGGAAGGTAAGGTAATTGCTTATGCTTCTCGGCAGTTGAAGCCACATGAGAAGAACTATCCTGTTCATGATTTGGAGCTAGCCGCCATTGTTCATGCATTGAAGATTTGGAGACACTATTTGTACGGTGTGTCTTGTGAGGTGTATACCGACCACCGTAGTCTCCAGCACTTGTTCAAACAGAAAGACCTTAATTTGAGACAGCGGAGATGGCTGGAGTTGCTGAAGGATTATGACATTACTATATTATATCATCCAGGAAAGGCCAATGTGGTGGCCGATGCTTTGAGCCGGAAGGCGGTCAGTATGGGGAGCTTGGCATATATTCCAGCTGAGGAGAGGCCATTTGCTTATGATGTTCAAGTGCTAGCCAATCGGCTAGTGAGGTTAGATATTTCGGAGCCCGGCAGGGTATTGGCTTGTGTTGTATCTCGGTCATCTCTATATGATCGTATTCGTGAGCGCCAGTATGATGATCCACATTTGGCTGTCCTTAGGGACAGAGTTCGGCATGATGATGCTAGAGATGTCACCATTGATAGTGACGCCGTATTGAGGAGGGCCGGATATGCGTGCCCAATGTTGATGGCCTTCGTGAGTTGATTCTGGAGGAGGCCCATAGCTCGCGGTATTCTATCCATCCGGGAGCCGCGAAGATGTATCAAGATTTGAAACAACACTATTGGTGGAGAAAGATGAAAATGGACATTGTCAGACATGTAGCACGGTGCCTCAACTGTCAGCAGGTTAAGTACGAGCACCGGAGGCCCGGTGGTGTATTTCAGCGCATTGCTATTCCTGAGTGGAAATGGGAGAGGGTCACTATGGACTTTGTTACTGGACTCCCTCGGACGACGAGGAAGTTTGATTCTGTATGGGTGATTGTGGATAGACTGACCAAGTCAGCTCACTTCATTCCAGTTAGTACTACCTACTCATCGGAGCGGTTGGCAGCGATCTTTATTCGAGAGATTGTTCGATTGCATGGAGTCCCAGTGTCTATCATATCCGACAGGGGTACTCGGTTCACTTCTCAGTTTTGGAGAGCATTTCAGCGAGAGATGGGTACACGGGTTGAGTTGAGTACAGCATTTCACCCCCAGACAGACGGACAGTCTGAGCGCACTATTCGGATCTTGGAGGATATGTTGCGAGCTTGTGTGATTGATTTTGGTGGTTCGTGGGATGAGTTCCTACCACTTGCCGAGTTTGCCTACAACAACAGTTATCAGTCGAGTATTCAGATGGCCCCGTATGAGGCATTGTATGGCAGGGCGGTGTAGATCCCCCGTGGGATGGTTTGAGCCTCGTGAGGTTAGATTGATAGGGACCGAGTTAGTCCAGGATGCTCTGGATAGAGCAAAGTTGATCCAGGAGAGGCTTCGTACAGCACAGTCTCGTCGGAAGAGTTATGCGGACCGTAGAGTTCGAGAGTTGTCTTTCATGGTTGGTGACAGAGTATTGTTGAAGGTTTCACCTATGAAGGGTGTCATGAGGTTTGGGAAGAAAGGAAAGTTGAGTCCCAGGTACATTGGTCCTTTTGAGATACTTAGGAGAGTTGGAGAGGTGGCATATGAGTTAGCCTTACCGCCCAGCTTATCCAGCGTCCATCCGGTATTCCATGTGTCTATGCTCCGGAAGTACATTGGAGACCCGTCTCATGTATTAGATTTCAGTACCATTCAGCTTGATGGTAATCTATCCTATGATGTGGAGCCTATTGCTATTTTGGGTCGTCAGGTGAGAAAATTGAGGTCCAAGGAGATTGCATCGGTTAAGGTTCGGTGGAGAGGTCGACCCGTGGAGGAGGCTACTTGGGAGGTTGAGCAGGAGATGCGGAGCAGATACCCTCAGCTATTTGAGACTAAATGAGGCATATAGCCTTTTTGAAGGAGACTTGAATAAGGAAAGTCAACCCAATGTGACGACCCGGCCCGTCGTCACGGGAATTACCACCCTGTTATGTTGAAATTGTATGTTTTATGCTTTTATATCGGTGTTAAAGTCTATCGGGTGATTTAAGAGTGATTTGGATTGAAAATGAGGCATATAGCCTTTTTGAAGGAGACTTGAATAAGGAAAGTCAACCTGGAGTTGACTATTTGGTTAGAGGGCTCGGAATCGGATTCTGATGATTCGGTTAGTTCCGAGAGGTGATTTGTGACTTAGGGGAGCGATCAGAATTGAATTTGGAGGTCCGGTGTAGAAATAGGCTTGAATTGGCTAAGGTTGAATTTTGGCGTAATCCGAACGGTAGGTGAGATTTTGATCCGAGAGTCGGAATGGAATTTCGACAGTTGCAGTAGCTTCGTTAGGTGATTTTGGATGTGCCTGTAAAATTTCAGGTCATTCAGACGTCGTTTGGTCGGGTTTTTGATTGATTGTGTAAATCGGAATGTTCTAAGGAATTTAGGCTTGAATTCGATGTGAATTATGGGTTTTGATGTTGTTAGACGTGTTTTGAGGATTGGAGCTGTGAGCACGTGATTTTTGCCCTTCATGAGAATTACTCCCAAAAAATTTCAAAATAAAATAGTTTTGTGTTGTGCGTGATTTTTGTGGATTATATGTTATTTTTTTCTTATTGTTTGCGTTTGTGTGTCCGTGTCTTTTGTTTAAATAAATAAAAATAAAAAAATAAATAAATATATATATATATATATATATATTGCATATATAATTCAAGTTTGCAATTGAGATTAATTAAATTTGTTTTACGAGAACGAAAAGATCACAAAAAATATGTATTTTTGTCTTTTAATGTCCAAATTGTTTTCAATGTTAATTTAATTATATGTGATAATTACTATTAGAAGTTAATTAGCATTTCTGACAAGTTAATTTAGGATTTTTAGAATTTTAGTTTTATTTTTAAGAAAACAAAAGAAAAGAAGCAAAATAAAAACAAATAAGGTTAAAATCGGATTGGGCCATTCATTAATTTTAAATCACAAGCCCAAATATTGAACCCTTACCCGGTCCAAAAATCCCCTGCCCCAGCCCATTCCATTCGATCAAATTGATCGCAGCCGTTGGATTTGTTTAATCTAACGGCTGAGATTAATTCCCCATTTTTAACCTACCAAACAACCCCCCAAACCCTTCTCTCAATTCAATTAACCCATCTCCAAAAAACCCTAGAGAAGCCTCCGCCGCCGCCACCGTGCTCCGCCACCGGAAATCGCCTCACGGCGGTTCCGGTGGTCCAATCACCCCCATTTTAACACCGTAGCTTCCCCTTCTCCCCCTCAACACGAATCCGGCAACCATTAGTCTCGAATCATTCCCAAACGTTTCGAATATTAGATCGAAACTTGCCGGAAAATTGAGATTCACCCCAAATCGCTCCAAATTCACACCATACCACCATCAAACCGTCTCTTCCATAAACCCATACCCCATTTCATTCAAATCCAGCCCGAAATCGTCAAGCCCCAAAATCGAGGTTCAAGAACCCTAGAATCCGAATTAGGGATTTTCGTTTGAATTCAAAAGGAAATTGGGGTCTAATAGACCTTAATTGGATTGTTTTTACTTAAAAAACATTTCAATTAAAGTCTTTTCGACCCCGAATGCCAAGACCCCAAGTCGGCCGAATCTCCATTTTTTGCTTCGAAGGTATTTCTTATTTCTTCTCTGTTTTTGTTTAATTATACTCGTCGCTTTAGTAGTTTTCGATTGTTGTTGATCTTGTTGTGATTCGGCTGCCAATTCTCTTTTTTCCTCATCTCTTTAGGACCTTTTTATTTGGTCGATCTGTTATTTTTTATTCTTTGTTGTTAACGTGTAATTGTAAGTCGAATTCACTTCGTTGTTATTATCGTCGATTTGTTTGATGTTGAATTCCAAAAGTGCTGCCCGAAATTTGTATTGTCACTGATTTGTCGGCTATTGGTTATCGATTGTACATATCGTAATCGGCTAATCGAATGTTGTCGTGTAGTTTCGTAGGTTTGTTTGTTAGAACCTTGAAACAGAACTTAGAGTCGTTAATTTGATTCCAAATTCATTATTTGAATTGAATTAGGATTATAAGTTAGCTACTAATTTGGATATAGTTGTCTTAGTTTAGAGTTTGAAAGCCAAAAGCTGAGTCAAAGAGTGCATTGCACATGAATAGGTTGTCTAAAACCTGCTGGACAGCAGTGTTTTCCATCTCTATTACACCTTTAGGATTTGATTAATTATAAATCCCACCTTTAGACAAATCAGGGTGGAATAATCAGAGAATGTGAGGATAATAATGAGTATTTTTAACTTTGTTAAGTGCTTGGTCAGTTGTTAGAATCAGAGAACACATGTGGGGAAAACTGGTAAAGGTTTGAAAGTAATGCACATGGGAGAAATTAAACAGGCTGGAAAGTTTGAGCCATGGTTCTGAAAAGGATAATTGTTTGGCTATAAAAACAGAACTGGACTCACACATTTGGGGATCACTGGAGACTCACACACTGACAGTGAAGACTCTCTGAAAAATACTCACAGTGAAAACACACATTCACAAATCTTGTCATCTGGCAGAACATTAGATACTCACACATATTCACAAATACATTCATTGGCAGAACATTAGACACTCACAGATATACTCACTGAAAACAGAATGAAAACAGAAACACATTGAGAGAAACATAGGAAAACAAAGAGAGAGTTCTGGCAGTTTTTAAAACGGATACAGAGAGAGCTTAGGATTTTTGGAAAACACTGGAAAAAACAGAAACACTGTCTGTTTAAACTCTAGTTCTTCCTGTTTTCTGTTGGTAATCAAGTTTTGGATTGGTTGAGTTCATACTTTGGAATTTGGAACTTGTTTTCGGTTATATTATTTGTTCCATTGCTGCTGGTGCTTTGTTTGTTGGGTCAATTGAATACAACTAGATTATGTAATTCTTCAGATTTGATTCTAGGTTGATAATAACAATAATAAATCGCCTTTGTCACTATAGTAACACTAATTCACTAGGATCATTAATATCTTCATAGTTTAAATATTTCACTAGTAAATGTGCTAATTGGAATCATGTGTGTTTAGGACAAGATAGGTTAGCCTGGGTTTTAGATGCCAATGTTAGATCGATTTTAATCGCATAGTCCTACTTTCGCTAATTAACATCGGATTAAGGATAGTAAACAATCTTACTTTTTAATAACTGGATCAAGGTGAATTATCTCTATTTCGCATATTTTGATCAATTTTCCGTCAGTTTATATCTTATCATTCAATCTCCGGCCATAAGTCAAAAGTTAAGAAATAACACGTCATTAAGTACAGTTCTTTAATTGGGAATAATTTTAAGAGATACGCTTTTAAATAAATTGATTTTTTTGGGGTTTAGTCTTATAACGGTTTTAAACCGGCATGGTTTCAAATAAGTAATCCGGATACTTTTCTTTATTATTATTTCCCTATCTGTTAAAATCTGAGTCTATATTGTAATTAGTTTTCTTTTGGTACGGTTTCAAATTAATAGAGTGGTTTTTGAGGTTTAACTAGAGCATATAATTTATGAGCATATTAAAATCAGATAATTTTTAGCCATTTATAATAATTGAAGCGACCGTGCTAGAACCACGGGATCCGGGGGTGCCTAACACCTTCCCTCGGGTCAACAGAATTCCTTACTTAGAATTTCTGGTTCGCAGACTTCATTTGGAAAGTCAAAAATTTCCTCGAATTGGGATTTAAATAAATCGGTGACTTGGGACACCATAATTTATTCCAAGTGGCGACTCTGAAATAAACAAATAATCCCATTTCGAATATTGTCACTTAAATTGGAAAAACTCCCTCGCGCATCTACCCTCCGGGGAAGGGCGCGCCAAAAGGAGGTGTGACAGCTCTGGCGACTCTGCTGGGGAATAAAACTCAGGACTACCGGTTCGGGGTTTAAGAATTCGAGCTTTGAATAATTATTTTATTTGGCTTATTTATTATCTGATTTTATTACATGTTTATATTTTATATGCTAAATGTTGCTTTACCGCTTTGATATTTTGTGAACTGTATATAAATTGTGCCGATACCCATTTTTTCTCTTCTGAGTCTTTTGAAATACAATACCGGGCATTTGCTGGACATAGCCCGTTTTTCTCAAGATAGTTGTGGTGCTTGGCACCCGGTGAAGGATTTTGTAGTCACACATGTTTAGGCGGAGAGTTTTGTCAATTAAGCCGGAAAGCCATGCTACCGGTGCACTGACACTCTTCGGCTCGAATTGTCCGCTCGAGTTAAAGCCAGTCTAGACACTTTTCCACCAGGATGATGACTTAGAATAACAAAAACCTTATGCCGGATCCCCGATAGGAACGTTTATTTGCATCATGTGCATATTTGACTTAGGAGGCTCAACACAGGGGTTGGGCCTGTCTAGGACAGGTGTACCTGAAACAAAAAGACCAACTTGTTGCATCTTTCTGTGTGCATTTATTTGTTTCAATCTTACATGCCGACCGGTTTGTTAAAAGAGAGGAAGAAGTGAAAAACGTCAGGGTATATAGTCAAAATAGTTTTATGGAAAATAGTTAGTTCTTTGAAAATAAATTCTGATAAATGCAAAAAAAATTCCTAATAAATTTTCTTAATTTTTACGAAAATAGTTAGTTCTTAAAAAAAAAAATTTTGAAAAAAAAATGCAAAAAAAAAATTCCAAATAAATTTTCTTAATTTTACGAAAATAGTTTAGTTTCTTTGAAAATAATTAAAAAATAATAATAATAAAAAAAAATCCAAATAAATTTTCTTAGTTCCTTTGAAAATAATTTGTTTTAGAAATGCTGTTTAAAAATAGTTCGTTTTCTTTTCTTAAAATGATTTAGTTCTTTTATTTTCGAACTACGCAAGTTTGATTCTCACCAAACATGAGATACGTAGGCAACCCATATCGGGCTCAACTAATACTGATTTGTTTTTAAGGAAAACAATAATAAAAATATTAGAATTAGGATTTTTGTTCTTAGTCGAGAGTTAGGAAATTTTGCAAAAATAGCCAAACGCCTCAAAAGGGCGCCGGAGGACTAATTTCGCAAAACGGAATATAGACATCACACTGGTATCCTGTTATACAACCTTCAAATCTTCTTCAAGTGCTGAAAGGCCGTATTAACAAGATTCGTTTTTTATATATAATAATAAAAAAAAATCTTAAATCCATTTTTTATCTTTTCTAGGATCAGCATGACTTCCTCGCAACGAATCGGCCAGAAAAGGGTGAGAGAAGAAATGCCACCTATGTTCATGGTCCAGGACAAAACCCCAGATCGGCTCCGTAAATAGTGGGCTAGTTTTTCAGCTTGGGAAAGAAATCAAGTTCACAAGCACCTCAAGTTTCTTCCGGACATCATGATGATAAAACCGGATAAAAATGTGATCAGAGCTTTAGTGAGTTTTGGGACTCAACAAGCAATGTGTTCAGATTCCGGGATTGCGAAATGACACCCACTTTGGAAGAATTGGGCGGACTCACGGGGCTCGGAAGAGATTTGCACAAGATGAGACCTGCAGCTCCTAGGCAGATGGGTGTGAATAACTTTTTGAAAAAGCTATGTCTCCGGCGGGTTCCCCTCGGTTGTCTGGAGAACGGTTGGGTGCCACTAGATTATCTCTACGACAGATTTGGTGATAAGGAAGGGTTTGAGAAATTCTCAAACGTTGAATTTGTTAACCAGCTGAATTATGACGCCTGGGGAGATTTAAGAATCTATGCTTTCATGATCGCTTTTTTGGGAACCATGGTTTTTCCCGAACGGGGCGGACGCATGAGAATCCGTTTGGCTGCGGTGGTCTCATATCTACAGAGTAACGAGGAACACACTGTTCTTCCGATGATACTAGGAGACATCTTCCGGGCTTTAACTCGGTGCCAAGAAGGACAAGATTATTTTGAAGGCTGCAATATCTTATTACAAATGTGGTTTATAGAACATCTCTATCATCACCCGATTGTGATAAACTTCAAAGCAGATTGGCCGAATTATATTCGCTATCATACAAACAGAGCCGCCCGTTGTAACCTTCCGGAAGACTTGAGGACTTGGCAAGAACTTCTCAACTCTTTGAGAGCAGATCAACTTACCTGGAATTATTATTGGTTCCCTTCCGCCAAAATCATGCATATGTCGACATACCGCCCATTCTACATACTAATGGGTTTCAGGGGTTTCCAACCATATGCCCCGCTACGTGTCATGCGGCAGTTGGGAAGAGAATAGAAAAGGGCCCCAATTGAGGATATGCGATCATTTGTATGGGAATTTGTGACAGAAGAGACCCCGAGGGAGACTTATGCACGAAGGTGTGGTTCGGTAGTCGACTCTCCGACATCAACGAGATGGTTGCCGATCGGGAATGGGGAGAAGTGAGTCTCGCTTATCTTGAATGGTTCCACAACCAACCCATACCAGAGCAAAGGTCAGAAAGGTCAGTGAAGTATGCCGTCGATTGGGAGAGAGAAATAGAAGCCAGAGTTAGGGAGGTTGAGCATGAGACGACACAAAATTTCCAATCTTGCATCAACACTTTAAAAGAAGACAAAGGAATCCTGGAAGCAGCCATGGACATACAACAGGCTGACTTCGATCGGGAAAGGGCCGATTGGGAGCAGGAAAGAGAAGCACTCCAAACCCAAATTCAAGAGATGCAATCAGCCGCAGAAAGGTCAAGGAGGAGTCAGAGGGATCAGATGCTGATAAACGATTTGGAAAGGAAAGCCTTTGAACACCAAGAAGACTTGGAGAAGGCAAAAGCGGCTTTGGTTGCAGTCCGGACAAAATGGAAGAGAGCGGCCCACCAAGAAGCACTCCGTCTACGACAAGTAGAGAAAGACTATGATGCGATCATCATTGATTTGAGAAAAGCAAATGCCACTCTTAAAGAGCGAACTCTCAGGCAAGTCCAGGATGCTAAAGCAGATAGAGACCGTTGTCACAACTTGATGGCACGGATGGAAAGACAAATAGATAGGCTCTTGGACCATGTCTCCGGCAACTCTCAATTATTAGGGGCAAAGAACAGGCACATAGGGCAGCTGCTCAGAGAAAAGGACATAATCAGAACCGGGATCAATGAGATCGGGCACTACATTACTATGAGGTGTTTGAACTGTGAACGAGTACCTCGGCCGGCCCTCTTTTCTTCAATCATGGAATGTGTCCACCAAGTCATGGCAGAATTGGAAAGTATACAGAAAGATCTCACCCCAAGAACTGCAGCAAGGCCAAACAACGCCCCCCGGGCGCAGAGATTCGAGGCGTTGGAACATGCTTAGGAGAGTCTTTTGTTTTAGAGTCTGTTTGTCCTTTTACAAGTTTTTCTCCATTGTTGTCATTTTGCAAGTGTTTCAAGTTTGAAGTTTGTTGAAATAAAATTCATGAACATTTCATCTTATGTCTATTGTTTCCGAACTACACCCGGTCTGATTCATGCGGGGACATGATACGTAGGCAATCCACATAAGATTCGACCATCACTAAAAAATAAATAAATAAAAATAAAAATAAAAAAAAAAAAAATAAAAAAAATAAAAAAGGGAGGGTAAAGAAGTTAAGAGAAAAAGAAGATCGATGAGGGATGAAAGCGAAATGCAAACCGGAATGACGCATCGCAAATGAATACATATAGCAACATTATCACCTGTATAAGTGCATCACACCCAACGTGAGATTACTTATATGTTATGTTGTTTCAGACTAACCGTTTGTTTGCTGAAATCCAGGTTTTAGTAAAAGTGGTTGACTTTGCGGTAATCCGGCACCACATTCGTACTTCACAAGGTCCAAAGGAAAAGTTCGGCAGCCTGAGAGTACTCATTCCTATTTCACTAGATCAAAAAGGGTGCCGACATGTCTTCAGAAATGCCTTTAGCAACCATCCCCGTTTCAGAGGAAAGCTCATTGGCAACCATCCCGGCTACTGAGTCGGTAGCTTTGGAAGAGAATAGAATGCTGCGTTGCCGCATGCTCGAGATGTTGGACGATTGGAACAATGGGAAAGAGCCCCCGAGTCTGGTCCCTGGGTTCCCTGAAATTCTTCTCAGGTCGAGCGGTATTTCAAATACCCCCATCAATTACCCGCCTACTCTGTTCGGGTATTCCAATGCTACAAACCTCTCTGAATCACCCTCCACATCCCATCCTCGGGTGACACCACATGATACATCTGCAAGAACGTCGGTTGAGTTGCCAGTTCCAATCACAACGCACCCCACCGCACATGCTCCTTTCTTCGAGTCCTCATCCTTTACATTCCCAGCACCACCGCTTACACGGGACCATACCCAGGTTGCAGCCAACACATATTCTCAGCCGCCTCGATATGAGTTTCTACCGAGCCAAAATCCAAAGACCCCCGAGCAGGATGAGATGGCAAAAAGAATGAGGAGTTTGGAACAAAGCTTGAAGAACATGCAAGGTCTGAGTGGACAGAAGAGTGTATCTTACGCCGATCTGTGCATGTTCCCGCACGTCCATTTGCCATCAGGTTTTAAGACACCAAAGTTCGAAAAGTACGATGGACATGGCGACCCCATTGCTCATTTGAAGAAATACTGCAATCAATTGAGGGGTGCCGGCGGCAGGGAAGAATTATTGATGGCATACTTCGGAGAAAGTTTGGTCGGAATAGCATCCGAATGGTATATGGATCAAGACATATCTCGATGGCACATCTGGGATGATTTGGCCAGAGATTTTGTGAAACAATTCCAATACAACATCGATATTGCGCCGGACAGGAATTCTCTATCGAACTTAAAAAAGAAGCCCTCAGAAAGCTTCAGAGAATATGCCATCAAGTGGCGAGAGCAAGCGTCCAGGGTGAAACCCCCATGGACGAAATTGAAATGGTCACGACTTTTCTCCAAGCTCAAGAGCCCGGATTACTTTCAAAATATGATGTCGGCGATGGGAAAACCTTTCGCCGAAGCTATCAAGATCGGAGAAATGGTAAAAAATGGCTTGAAAACAGGGCGAATTTTGAGCCAAGCGGCCATTCGGGCAACTTCCCAAGCCATTCAAGGCGGGTCTGGAGGGATGCCCCGAAGCAAGAAGAAAGAAGAATCTGCTATGGCAGCGGTAGAAGACAGGAGATATCGAACCTCAAGGCAGGTATTCTCCGACAGGGCCCCCCAACATTACTATCCACATCACAACATGGCTTATGCTCCTCCGCCTCCACCCTACGCAGTCATGAACATTCAACCTTTGGCACGGCCGCAGCCACCAGCCAACAGAAATCCACCTCCATTCCAGAGAAACCAACCTCCTTACCCAAACCAGTATAATCCACGGCCAAATAACGCTCGCCAGCGTGAGCAACCCAAAATGAGCTTTACACCGATTGGGGAGCCGTATTCCACTCTTTTCCCAAAACTCAGGCAAGAAAACCTATTGCAGCCTGTTCCGCAGAACAGGCAGAATCCAGACTCTCCCGCCTACCAGAGGGGGATATACTGTGCATATCATTCAGGTGTTGAAGGACACAGTACTGACAATTGTTGGACGTTAAAAAAGGCGGTGCAAGAATTGATCAATCAAGGGAGGATCGTCTTCGCAGATGAAGACATCCCAAATGTGACAAACAACCCATTACCAGCCCCACAACAACGGACCGGTGATTGGGATGATTTGTGACGACAAAGAATTTGACCCAGCTTTGAAAGCGATAATCGCCATCGCCAACATAGAGAAGCGTCCTGAGGCTACCCCGAAACAAGAGAAAATGGGGAAAAAGGTTGAAGCTCTTGAAACCAAATCCGAAAAGACGATTGAATTGAAAGCATCGTCTCGGAAGGGCGGAGTCCTTTACCTCCCACGAGGTAGAGTGGAAAAACCATTGTCCATAGGTGCCCCCAAGAAGTTCCATTTAAAGAGAGAAACATCAATGTATGTACCAAAGGGAACTTATGTGGCCCGAAAACCAGATGAACCTGTGGTTATTGCACGCGTGCAACAAAAACCAATGACAGATCCATCCGCAGTACCCCGGAGCTACCAACGAACACTTGTTACGCGCAAAGGGAAAGAGATTGTGGGAAATTCATCCGAGAGTGTCCTAGGACAGAAGTACTTAAACACACAGGAGGTAAATAACGCCACACAAAGGCGTTTCCCGTCAAAGAAACCTGTAAGTGCTGAAGAGGCAGAGGTCTTTTTTCAAAAGATGCAAATGCTTGATTATGAGGTGATAGACCAACTGCGTAAATGCCCAGAGCAGGTGTCGATGTTGTCCCTTCTAATGAAGTCTACTGAACATCAAAAGGTTTTGCTAAAAGCCTTGAATGAGGCATACGTGCCTATTGAGACTTCATCCGAACAACTTGAAAAAATGACAGAAAGATTCTTCGCGATCAATCAGATTTCCTTCAGTAAAGCTGATTTGCCTTTGGAGGGTGCCGCCCACAACAAAGCTTTACATTTGACTATCAAAAGCGAAGGCTACTATATGAAGAGGGTCATGGTTGATGGGGGTTCGGGGGTAGACATATGCCCGCTTTCCACTTTAGGCCGCATAAGAATCGGAGCTGAAAGGATTCGGCCTAACAATATATGTGTGCGAGCTTTTGACGATGTGAAAAGAGATACTGTCGGAGAGATTGATGTAATTATGACCATCGGCCCGGTGGACTTCGAAGTGACATTCCAAGTTTTGGATATGGACACTTCTTACAATTTTCTTCTAGGGAGACCATGGATTCATGCGGCCGGAGCTGTGCCCTCTACCCTCCATCGGATGTTGAAATTTGAGCACAAGGGACAAGAGATCGTGGTCCACGGGGAAGATGAGCAATCAATTTATCGAGATCCATCCATCCCTTGCTTGGAAGCGGAAGCGGGAAGCGAAAACATTGTCTATCAAGCGTTCGAGATTGTGTTGGCAAATCAACGCGAAGAAGGGAACCCTCTCCCCCAACCTTTTTTGTCTAATGCCTCCATCATGGTGGCGAAAGAAATGATTAAACATGGCTTCCAGCCAGGAAAAGGTTTGGGAAAGTCCTTACAAGAAGTGCCGAAGCTGATAACTTTACCTGTAGCTGAAAAGTTTTTCGGAGTGGGCTTTCGCCCAACCCCTGAAGATGAAAGATGGGCCAACAAGAGAAAGGAGAAAGGATGGGTTCTGCCGCAACCATTGCAACATCTGTACCAAACTTTTGTCCGACCAAGGTACGGTGAAGAAGAAGAAGACGAGGTCTTTACAGCGGAGGAAATTGAAGACATATGTGGGGCCATGAGGCAAATGCTCTATGATGTTAATATGGTCCAATCGGGAGAAGGAACAAGCACCGCTGAGGTGCTGTATGTGGGCCCTGAAGCTAAATTGCAAAATTGGAAAGCCACACCCTTCCCAATCAGGCGGGAGTTCTGGTAGATTTGTCCTGTCGTTTTTCCTTCATCACAAGTTACTTCAGGATGTAGCTTGGATGTTTTTCTTTGTTTTCTTGTATTTTTGGTTTCCCCAATGTAATTTGTTTGTTTTCGGAAAATTCCAAGAAAATAAAATAAATATTTCCTTACTTTTGCACTCTTTCTAATTTTGTTATTTATTCTTCCTTTTCAGTCCTAATAATGCGGCTTTAAATAACATGACATGCTTGCGGAACTCATGCTCAAATCCGAACACGCCACCTAATCTAGAAATAATAAACCAAGAACCGGAATACGATGAAGACGAGGCTTTTAGGGAAATAAATCGAGAATTGGAACATTTCGAGAATAAACCTAAGCCAAACTTGAATGACACCGAACCGGTTAATTTGGGAACCGATGAAGAGGTCCGAGAGACCAAGATAAGCATCCACACAGATGAGAAAACACGAGATGCAATAATCCAACTCTTGTTTGAATTTAAAGACGTGTTTGCTTGGTCTTACGATGATATGCCGGGATTAGGAGCTGATCTAGTGGTGCACAAATTACCAATCTACCATGACTGTCGCCCAGTGCAACAGAAGCAAAGAAAGTTCAAGACTGACATCAGTGATAAAATCAAAGAAGAAATCACTAAGCAGTTGAAAACGGGGTAATCCGAGTGGTACAATACACCACGTGGTTGGCTAATGTTGTGCCCGTGCCAAAGAAAGACGGAAAAACTCGAGTATGTGTTGACTACCGAGATTTGAATAAAGCGAGTCCTAAAGATAACTTTCCTTTACCGAACATCCACATCCTTGTTGATAACTGTGCCAAACATGAGATACAGTCGTTTGTGGATTGTTATGCGGGATATCATCAAGTGTTGATGGATGAAGAGGACGCCGAGAAGACTGCTTTTACCACACCTTGGGGGACTTACTGTTACAGAGTCATGCCATTCGGCTTGAAAAACGCAGGAGCAACATACATGAGAGCTATGACTGCCATTTTCCACGACATGATGCATCAGGAAATAGAGGTGTACGTGGACGATGTGATCATCAAATCCAGAAATCAAGGCGATCATGTGCGAGACTTGAGGAAATTCTTTGAGAGGTTGCGGAAGTACGATTTGAAACTGAATCCGGCCAAATGCGCTTTTGGAGTCCCGTCAGGTAAACTTTTGGGTTTCATAGTCAGTAGAAGAGGTATTGAATTAGATCCCACAAAGATAAAATCCATCCGGGATTTACCTCCTCCCAGAACAAAGAAAGATGTAATGAGTCTTCTAGGCCGACTGAACTACATCAGTAGGTTCATCGCTCGGTTGACTTCCACATGTGAACCCATATTCAAGTTGTTGAAGAAAGATGCTGCAATCAAATGGACAACCGAATGCCAAGAGGCTTTTGACAAGATCAAAGAATATTTGTCAAACCCTCCAGTCTTAGTCCCGCCAGAGCCAGGGAGACCTCTTTTCTTGTATTTAACAGTCTTGGAAAACTCTTTTGGTTGTGTTCTCGGACAACGTGATGCGGCATAGAAGAAAGAGCATGCGATTTACTACCTGAGCAAGATATTCACTAGTTATGAGGTCAAGTACACTTTGCTGGAAAGAACGTGTTGTGCTTTAACTTGGGTCGCTCGGAAATTGAGACACTACCTCCAAGCCCATACGACTCACCTCATTACTCGGTTGGATCCTTTGAAGTACATATTCCAGAAACCGATGCCCACCGGAAGATTGGCGAAGTGGCAAATCCTGCTCACTGAGTTTGACATAGTCTATGTCACTCGCACGGCAATGAAGGCCCAAGCATTGGCAGACCATTTGGCCGAGAACCCGATCGACGAAGAGTATCAACCATTGAATACCTACTTTCCTGATGAAGAGGTAAATACGACGGAAGTTGTTTCGGAAGACAGTCATGCTTGGAAAATGTTTTTCGATGGGGCGGTAAACGCTAAAGGTGTAGGGATTGGGGCAATCTTGATCTCTCCTGCTGGTCAGCATTACCCGGCCACGGCTAGGCTCCGTTTCTTTTGCACGAACAATACGGCTGAGTATGAAGCTTGTATCATGGGTATGAACATGGCAATTGATCAAGGTGTCGAAGATTTGTTGATCATGGGAGATTCGGATCTAATTATCAAACAATCTCAAGGTGAATGGGAAACTCGAGACGTTAAACTCCTCCCTTATCGACAGCACGTGAACATTCTTGGCAAGCGATTTGCATCGATAGAGTTCAGGTATATCCCACGATGTCACAATGAACTAGCCGATGCACTTGCCACTTTAGCTTCAATGCTACCTTATCCAGGCAACGCCCATGTCAATCCCTTGGAAATTCAAATCAGGGAAAGCCACGGTTATTGCAATGCAATCGAAGAAGGACCGAGCGTCAAGCCATGGTATTACGATATCGGGAGATTTCTGAAAACGCAAGAATACCCAGAACATGCTACTGGAGATCAAAAGAGGACCATTAGGCGACATGCAGGTGGTTTCTTTTTGAGCGGCGAGGTCATGTATAAAAGAACCCCGGATCTTAACCTTTTAAGGTGTGTTGATGCCGAAGAAGCAGGAAGAATCATGCACGAAGTACATGCAGGAGTATGCGGGCCTCATATGAATGGGTATGTCTTAGTCAAGAAAATCCTTCGAGCAGGATATTATTGGATGACCATGGAGAAAGACTGTTTCGGTTTTGTCCGAAAATGCCATCAATGTCAGGTACATGGAGATCTGATTCATGCACCTCCAACTGAGCTGCATCCTATGTCAGCGTCGTGGCCATTTGTCGCTTGGGGAATGGATGTCATCGGCCCGATTGAGCCGAAAGCTTCGAATGGACACCGATTCATACTAGTGGCTATCGATTACTTCACGAAATGGGTTGAAGCCGTCACTCTCAAATCAGTCACTAAGAAAGCTGTGGTGGATTTTGTACACTCAAATCTTATCTGTCGTTTTGGTATACCCGCAACTATCATCACGGACAATGCTGCGAATTTGAACAGTCATTTGATGGAAGAAATATGCGAGCAATTCAAAATAACGCATAGGAACTCCACCCCTTATCGGCCCAAAGCCAATGGTGCCGTGGAAGCAGGCGAACAAAAACATTAAGAAGATTTTGAGAAAGACGATCCAAAGCTCTAGACAATGGCATGAACAATTACCGTTCGCTTTACTGGGATACCGTACTACCGTACGCACATCGGTGGGAGCAACTCCATACCTGCTAGTCTATGGAACTGAAGCCGTGATACCGGCAGAGGTAGAAATTCCTTCACTTCGTACAATTGTTGAAGCAGAGATTGAAGATAGCGAGTGGGTTAAAACTCGTTTGGAACAATTAACTTTGATCAATGAAAAGCGGATGGCTGCAGTCTGTCATGGACAACTGTACCAACAAAGAATGGCTCGCGCTTACAACAAGAAAGTACGACCGAGAAATTTCGAAGTAGGTCAGTTGGTTTTAAGGCGCATTCTTCCACATCATGAGGAAGCGAAAGGAAAATTTGCTCCTAATTGGAAAGGACCATACATCATCAGGAAAATACTGCCAAGAGGAGCATTATACTTGGGAGACATGGAAGGAAAAGATCCTGAAACGGCTGTGAATGCAGATGCTGTGAAAAGGTATTATGTCTGAACTTGTTTCAATGAGGTCCTCACAAATCGAAATGATTGAAGGCTTTTATTCCCGCTACCCAAACACTACCAACCCTTTTTGTAAACCCTTTGAGCCGGTTACCTTTCTTTGACTACCCTCTTTGGAATCCAAATAAAAAAAAAAAAAAAAAAAAAAAAAACAAAACAAAGCAAAGTTCCTGAACTACGTTCTGACTTGATTCCGAAAGGATATGTAGGCAACCTCTCCCTGAGGTTCAGTCACACCAAACCAAAAATCCCAGTTTCCCCAAAAAATGAAACTGGGGCGGATGATATTGTTGATTCGGTTTAAGATCCGTCAAGATGATTCCAAAGTTGTAATTTTGTCTACAATTCTTGTTACCCAAACCGAGTACAAGTCCTTCAAGATCGATTGGAAGTTGTGAAAACATCATTGTTGCGATCCGAAGTTCTTGGAATGAAAAGAAATAAAATAAGAGAGTCTTATTGGTGAAAACCTTCGGGCACCATAAGACGATGGAAGTAGAGAAATACAAAATGAGAGAGCCTGTTGGTAAAAACTCGCAAAGAGTGCTATCCGGCGATGGTAAGAAGAGAAATGAGAGAGGTCGATTGGCGAAAACCCGCAAAGGGCGCTATCAACCGAAAAGTTCGTTTCACCACGAGAGGTCCTGGCACGGCTCCTTAGCTCGGAAATGTAGACCCGTTTTGGTTCATAAGAAAATGGGAGTTTTGTGACGATCAAGCATCTAATCCAAGGAGCATGTCATGTTGGTTAAAGTCAGCATATACCTCATATAAGTCCTTCTTTTCTCCCTCGAAAGGGACTCCTCTATCTTTGATACGTTTTTCCATTCTTTGATTCATTCTTCTTTTTTGAATCCCTTTCGGTTTAATTTTAATTCTGAAACTATTACAAAGGAAGGTGACAGGACCGGTTTTACAGGACTCCGCCTGGTAAAGAAGAAAAGAAAAACAGCCTCAGTGGTGTATTGTTACAACCCACGATTGGATCGTAATGATCGATTGTTTCCAAAGAAAAAGAGTTTAGAAAGGAAACGGAAATCAAAGGTTAAGGTCTTAGAAGAGACGGAATAAGGCAGAAGGATGGAACCCACACGGAAAATCCCCATGGAATTCCGGGAATGAACCCGGTCAATTCGAAAGGAAGTCACCCCAAAGACAATTGGTAGCAAACTTCTCAATGGAAATGGGGACACGATCAAGCAATAAAGATAACTAAGGCCGCAAAGCCAACCACTTTTTCAACTGATAAAATGTTCTTTGTTGAAAGCAGGTCTGTTTATTTGTGCAAGAAGAAGGTACAACTCGAATAAGTGAAATACGCAAGCTTTGAAATGGCTTTGGAACAAGGAAAACACATAAAAAGGTAAGTTTCTTTTTAGAGATTTATCCTATGCATTTGTTGATGGATAAAAAGAACGCCTAAAAGAAGGCCAAAAAAGAATGAAAGAAAAGAAAATGAAAACTCCGAAAAAAGAGAATCAAATCATATCAGTCCAATATCTGTTTGGACCCCGGTCAGAAAAACCGAGGGTCTTTCCGGCCAGAAAGCCGTGAAACTTTTATCCCCGGTCAGAAAACCGAGGATCTCCCAGTCAGAAAACTGCGGAGCCATTTACTTTAACCCCGGCCAAAAAACCGAGGGTCTGACGACCAAAAAACCGTTAGATATTGTTTGAATTCCGGCCAGAAAGCCGTGAAACTTTTATCCCGGTCAGAAAACCGAGGATCTCCCCAGTCAGAAAACTGCGGAGCCATTTACTTTTACCCCGGCCAAAAAACCGAGGATCTGACGGCCAAAAAACCGTTAGATATTGTTTGAATTCCGGCCAGAAAGCCGTGAAACTTTTATCCCCGGTCAGAAAACCGAGGATCTCCCAGTCAAAAAACTGCGGAGCTATTTAC
The DNA here is from genome assembly GCA_032618575.1 of Nicotiana noctiflora. Taxonomy (NCBI): domain Eukaryota; kingdom Viridiplantae; phylum Streptophyta; class Magnoliopsida; order Solanales; family Solanaceae; genus Nicotiana; species Nicotiana noctiflora. Next base: position 113,657 of record JASVEL010002081.1, on the reverse strand, counting down.
TTTTACCCCGGCCAAAAAACCGAGGATCTGACGGCCAAAAAACCGTTAGATATTGTTTGAATTCCGGCCAGAAAGCCGTGAAACTTTTATCCCGGTCAGAAAACCGAGGATCTCCCAGTCAGAAAACTGCGGAGCCATTTACTTTTACCCCGGCCAAAAAACCGAGGATCTGACGGCCAAAAAACCGTTAGATGTTGATTCCGGCCAGAAAGCCGTGAAACTCTTATCCCCGGTCAGAAAACCGAGGATCTCCCAGTCAGAAAACTGCGGAGCCATTTACTTTTACCCCGGCCAAAAAACCGAGGATCTGACGGCCAAAAAACCGTTAGATATTGTTTGAATTCCGGCCGAAAGCCGTGAAACTTTTATACCCGGTCAAAAAATCGAGGATCTCCCAGTCAGAAAACTGCGGAGCCATTTATTTTTATCCCGGCCAAAAAACCGAGGATCTGACGGCCAAAAATCGTTAGATATTGTTTGAATTCCGGCCAGAAAGCCGTGAAGCTCTTCTTCAAAATCCCGGCCAGAAAGCCGTGGAACGTTTATTTGTGAAATCGTGATTTTCTTACCCAATACCAAAGAGTCTTTTAATCGCTCTCTGTGTCACAACTAACTCACGAAATTTTCCTAGCAAAACTGGGGCAGAAAAATTTCGTTCGTTTGTTTGTTTTGTTGTCTAAATAGGTTTGATCTCGGGATGCAAGGATCGAGATAACCTACAAATGGAACATCAATCCAGAGTGAAGAAAAGAAGAAAAGAACCAAAAGAAAGAGTTCAAATGTTGGAGTAAACAAAGGCACGGATTGCTCAGAAGATGATTGAAGTGACAAGCTCCGCCGACTCTGTTTCACTCAATGTTACAGAAAATAAACAAGAACGTACAGTTTGTTGAGCATCAAGATTCAGATCGAGGTCTACAGCAAATCAGCTAAGATTCAAGATCAAGTTTTCAAGAGAATCATAGATAGGAATCTTGTAACTCATAGTTTGATAGCATAGCTAGTTCAGCTTTAATTTCTTTTGGTGTAATAAGGAGATCAGTAAGCAGTAAACAGCAACTGCAACAACGATAGCAATAGTAACAGCAAAGTGTCAGTTCAAGGTAGTCCCAGCTACCAAAACTTCCCGAACTACATTGACCTGATTCCTGTTTAACCCAGGATATGTAGGAAGCCTCCCGAAGCAAAGGCTCGGTCAAGATCTTTTCAAAATGCTTCACACGGAGCGCTCGAACGGGCAAAAATCGCTCGTATTTGCTCATTTATCTTTGCACGAAAACTCTTCAAGTTTACACGCAAAAGGGGGCAGCTGTGAGCACGTGATTTTTGCCCTTCATGAGAATTACTCCCAAAAAATTTCAAAATAAAATAGTTTTGTGTTGTGCATGATTTTTGTGGATTATATGTTATTTTTTTTCTTATTGTTTGCGTTTGTGTGTCCGTGTCTTTTGTTTAAATAAATAAAAATAAAAAAATTAATAAATATATATATATATATATATTGCATATATAATTCAAGTTTGCAATTGAGATTAATTAAATTTGTTTTACGAGAACGAAAAGATCACAAAAAATATGTATTTTTGTCTTTTAATGTCCAAATTGTTTTCAATGTTAATTTAATTATATGTGATAATTACTATTAGAAGTTAATTAGCATTTCTGACAAGTTAATTTAGGATTTTTAGAATTTTAGTTTTATTTTTAAGAAAACAAAAGAAAAGAAGCAAAATAAAAACAAATAAGGTTAAAAACGGATTGGGCCATTCATTAATTTTAAATCACAAGCCCAAATATTGAACCCTTACCCGGTCCAAAAATCCCCTGCCCCAGCCCATTCCATTCGATCAAATTGATCGCAGCCGTTGGATTTGTTTAATCTAACGGCTGAGATTAATTCCCCATTTTTAACCTACCAAACAACCCCCCAAACCCTTCTCTCAATTCAATTAACCCATCTCCAAAAAACCCTAGAGAAGCCTCCGCCGCCGCCACCGTGCTCCGCCACCGGAAATCGCCTCACGGCGGTTCCGGTGGTCCAATCACCCCCATTTTAACACCGTAGCTTCCCCTTCTCCCCCTCAACACGAATCCGGCAACCATTAGTCTCGAATCATTCCCAAACGTTTCGAATATTAGATCGAAACTTGCCGGAAAATTGAGATTCACCCCAAATTGCTCCAAATTCACACCACACCACCACCAAACCGTCTCTTCCATAAACCCATACCCCATTTCATTCAAATCCAGCCCGAAATCGTCAAGCCCCAAAATCGAGGTTCAAGAACCCTAGAATCCGAATTAGGGATTTTCGTTTGAATTCAAAGGAAATTGGGGTCTAATAGACCTTAATTGGATTGTTTTTACTTAAAAAACATTTCAATTAAAGTCTTTTCGACCCCGAATGCCAAGACCCCAAGTCGGCCGAATCTCCATTTTTTGCTTCGAAGGTATTTCTTATTTCTTCTCTGTTTTTGTTTAATTATACTCGTCGCTTTAGTAGTTTTCGATTGTTGTTGATCTTGTTGTGATTCGGCTGCCAATTCTCTTTTTTCCTCATCTCTTTGGGACCTTTTTATTTGGTCGATCTGTTATTTGTTATTCTTTGTTGTTAACGTGTAATTCTAAGTCGAATTCACTTCGTTGTTAATATCGTCGATTTGTTTGATGTTGAATTCCAAAAGTGCTGCCCGAAATTTGTATTGTCACTGATTTGTCGGCTATTGGTTATCGATTGTACATATCATAATCGGCTAATCGAATGTTGTCGTGTAGTTTCGTAGGTTTGTTTGTTAGAACCTTGAAACAGAACTTAGAGTCGTTAATTTGATTCCAAATTCATTATTTGAATTGAATTAGGATTATAAGTTAGCTACTAATTTGGATATAGCTGTCCTAGTCTAGAGTTTGAAAGCCAAAAGCTGATTCGAAGAGTGCATTGCACATGAACTGGTTGTTTAAAACCTGCTGGACAGCAGTGTTTTCCATCTCTATTGCACCTTTAGGATTTGATTAATTATAAATCCCACCTTTAGACAAATCATGGTGGAATAATCAGAGAATGTGAGGATAATAATGAGTATTTTTAACTTTGTTAAGTGCTTGGTCAGTTGTTAGAATCAGAGAACACATGTGGGGAAAACTGGTAAAGGTTTGAAAGTAATGCACATGGGAGAAATTAAACAGGCTGGAAAGTTTGAGCCATGGTTCTGAAAAGGATAATTGTTTGGCTATAAAAACAGAACTGGACTCACACATTTGGGGATCACTGGAGACTCACACACTGACAGTGAAGACCCTCTGAAAAATACTCACAGTGAAAACACACATTCACAAATCTTGTCATCTGGCAGAACATTAGATACTCACACATATTCACAAATACATTCATTGGCAGAACATTAGACACTCACAGATATACTCACTGAAAACAGAATGAAAACAGAAACACATTGAGAGAAACATAGGAAAACAAAGAGAGAGTTCTGGCAGTTTTTAAAACGGATATAGAGAGAGCTTAGGATTTTTGGAAAACACTGGAAAAAACAGAAACACTGTCTATTTAAACTCTAGTTCTTCCTGTTTTCTGTTGGTAATCAAGTTTTGGATTGGTTGAGTTCATACTTTGGAATTTGGAACTTGTTTTCGGCTATATTATTTGTTCCATTGCTGCTGGTGCTTTGTTTGTTGGTCTTCAATCTGGGCATTTGTTGGTGTACTGATATTGCTGTTGTTATACTGCTGTTTGCTGTCATCGTTGCACCTTACTCCTCTTTAATCTCCTTTCCAGGTACCATTTCTGAATTCAACCTTGATGTAATCATGAATTGGAGTTGAAATAGAAATGTTCTCTACCAGATCCATATCTTGAAATAAATTCTGTTAGCATAGCTAGTGGTGAATTAGTTCCTTTTTTTTAGTTATTTGATTAATCTTTATTGATATTACATGAACGACAAGCATATAGATTGTATAATTAAGGACTGTTGTTAATAATTTGGACTGTTTATTCAAATTGGATTGTTAAATTCATAAGATTTTTCTTTCTGATTTTATAGGCTTCATTTATTTAGTAAGGTTGACTCATTTTAGTGTAGAATTCATGATATATTTCAAGCATAGGTATGCAAAAAAAAAAAAAAAATCAGAAACTCAAATGCGGATGATTGGTTTATAAATTGGTAGATAAATGTTCATTGCCGTATTAATTCATAATTATTTAGGCATAACTAATAATTTGATTTAATTGAGTCAATTGAATACAACTAGATTATGTAATTCTTCAGATTTGATTCTAGGTTGATAATAACAATAATAAATCGCCTTTGTCACTATAGTAACACTAATTCACTAGGATCATTAATATCTTCATAGTTTAAATATTTCACTAGTAAATGTGCTAATTGGAATCATGTGTGTTTAGGACAAGATAGGTTAGCCTGGGTTTTAGATGCCAATGTTAGATCGATTTTAATCGCATAGTCCTACTTTCGCTAATTAACATCGGATTAAGGATAGTAAACAATCTTACTTTTTAATAACTGGATCAAGGTGAATTATCTCTATTTCGCATATTTTGATCAATTTTCCGTCAGTTTATATCTTATCATTCAATCTCCGGCCATAAGTCAAAAGTTAAGAAATAACACGTCATTAAGTACAGTTCTTTAATTGGGAATAATTTTAAGAGATACGCTTTTAAATAAATTGATTTTTTTTGGGGTTTAGTCTTATAACGGTTTTAAACCGGCATGGTTTCAATTAAGTAATCCGGATACTTTTCTTTATTATTATTTCCCTATCTGTTAAAATCTGAGTCTATATTGTAATTAGTTTTCTTTTGGTACGGTTTCAAATTAATAGAGTGGTTTTTGAGGTTTAACTAGAGCATATAATTTATGAGCACATTAAAATCAGATAATTTTTAGCCATTTATAATAATTGAAGCGACCGTGCTAGAACCACGGGATCCGGGGGTGCCTAACACCTTCCCTCGGGTCAACAGAATTCCTTACTTAGAATTTCTGGTTCGCAGACTTCATTTGGAAAGTCGAAATTTCCTCGATTTGGGATTTAAATAAATCGGTGACTTGGGACACGATAATTTATTCCAAGTGGCGACTCTCAAATAAATAGAATAATCCCGTTTCGAATATTGTCACTTAAATTGGAAAAACTCCCTTACGCTTCTACCCCGGGTAGCGGGCGCGCCAAAAGGAGGTGTGACACTTGGCATCTCGAAACAATGTTTCATATGTTTGGTTGGAATGAGTGTGATGCCTCGGGGTGTTTTCGGATGGCTAAACGAGAGAAAATGTGGAAAATTGCAGGTTTTGACTCTGGTTCTGTTGTTTTCGCTCCTGCGGAAATGGGGGGGCGCAGGAGCGAGTCCGCAGGAGCGGACGAGGGGGCGCAGGAGCGCTTGGAATCGCAGAAGCGGAATCTTTTCCGCTGAAGCGGCGTCACTGGTGCGAGTGGGTGACCGCAGAAGCGGACTTGATGAGTAAGGGGAAAGTCCGCAGAAGCAGATTCTTGACTGCATAGGCGAGTCCGCAAGAGCGGACTCTGGAGCGCAGAGGCGGAATGGACCGCAGGGGCGGAAGAAATTCCGCAGAAGCGGACGCGCAGGGGCGGTCCATGGATCGCAGGAGTGGGATTTGCCCAATTAGGCCTGGGTTCACAGAAGTGACCAATTGGTCGCAGAAGCGGTTCCGCAAGGGCGGAAAATGGTTCGCAGAAGCGAAAATCGCAGTGAGTTAAGTGTATCAGAAGTTAGAAAATTTCAGAAACATTTCACACATTTGGGTCTCGGCTTTAGAGGCGATTTGGGCGATTTTGAAGAGAAACTCAAGGGAAATCATCGGGTAATCAACTATGGACTTAAACTATGATTAGTATTGATAATATTATGCAATTATATCATGAAAATGGAGGAATTTGGGGTAATTTATGGAGGATTTAGCCCTAGGCTTGAACTTTGGAAAATCAAGGTTTTGAATGGGCAAATGGAGTCCGAATTTGGTAAAATTGATATGCTTAGACTCGTATTGAGATGAGGGTTCCGAATATGTGACTTTCGTGATTTTTCGAGAAGCGTACCGAAAGTCGGGTTTTGACAACTTTGGGAATTTTGATGTAAATTGAGTTGTTTTGATTGGGTGTCGTCCCATTGGCCTAATTTGTTGTATTTCTACCGTATTTGATCAGATTCTATGCGTGCGGAGCTTGATTCTCGTGGTAAGGGCATTGCGGAGTAGTCGTCGCGCCGTATTGAGGTGAGTAATAGATGTGGGTGATGACCAGCGGGTTCGAAACCCCGGTATACCACTTTGTGACGCTGTATAGCGGCGAGACACGTACTCTCTTGTGAGTGCGGGGTCGATTGTGATTGGGGACTATGACTTAGTCCGACTTGTTGATACTATATTATGATATTAGGCTATTCTTGAGCCGTCGAACCTCCTTCTCGGATGGTTGCATATTATATATTGTGATAATGGCCACTCTTGAGCCGAGGAACCCCTTCTTGGGCGGTTGAGTATACTTGTGGGCCATGAGCCAGTTATTGGATCCCGCGAGGATCGTTATCATTGTCTTATCATATTGACATGCTAGTTTACTACTAGTCCGCAGCTATTTTTGTTATTATGCTAATTCCAATCTCTGGAACTTGGTATTACTGTTTTCCAACTGAAAAATGATAAAAGAGTTTTCAAAAACTATTTTTGAGCCTGCGAGGTTGTATCTGCATATTAGCTGACTAGTAGTGGATCGAGCTGCGCGTCGCAGCGAGATATATGTTGGATCGGACTGCACGCCGCAGGAATATCTCTATGAGATGTGCTTGGGCTGTAGGAGCCCCTCCGGAGTCTGAACCCCCACAGTGAGCACGGGTACCCAAAATTGGAGTCGGGCTACGCGTCGTAGCGGTATCATGCATTGCATTGCATTTAGCTACATCTGCTAGCTGTTATACTGTTTTGCTGGTACTTGTTGGTACAGGTACAGTTGATATTGATTCTGTGACAGGGTATTTGATTACAGCTTTACATAGTTCTTTATTGCGGATTTCTTATATGCGTTGTCTTACCCTTGTTTATTACCACTGAGTCTGGCAGTACTCATTTTACTCCCTGCACTTTGTGTGCAGATCCAGGTACCTCTCAGCAGTGATCTAGTAGCTGTGCGAGGCGACATTTTTGGATATTCGTGGTAGCTGCAGAGTCCGCAGGACCCGATATTCCTTCTTACTGTCTCTTTGGATTTTGTATTGACCTTTTCTTTCCGCACTTGGTATCTTGTAAACCTTTATACACTTATGTTCAGTAGAGGCTCATGACTCTTGACCCTTGGTCTATGGGAGTTGATGTATTATGGGACTTGGTTCCCCGTTTTCGTTATATGTATCGCTGTTATTTCGTGAATTAATATGCCTAAATGGGCTAAAGAGAGCTTCTAGCTCCGTGGTTGATATTGATTAGTCAGGCTGGCTTAGCAATGTGCTGGGCGCCATCACGACCGGATTTGGGGTCGTGACACTTTCAAGTCTTCACTGGTTGAAGACTCATGACCTGATTCATAATCCGAATTCTCCGGAGAAGAATTTAGGAGAATCTTATAAAGAGAATCTTTAATATTCTCATCTAGATCAAGTTCTTTAATTTTGTCCTTGATCCTGCAATCTCTTGCATAATTGCCTACTCGTCCACATTTGTAGCAGGCTTGAGGGTTTTTTACTTTAACAAAACCCTTTCTGGCTTTATGAAAAGTCTTCCTTGTTTGGGTCTTATCACGCCTTTTTTCAGGCGAACCCTTTCTCCTTCTAAAGTCCTTATTCTTATGAGACTTCTTCCTTTTTGAAGGAATATCAATGGCGAACTGTTCACATAATTCGCCTAATTGTTGTCTCTCAGTGAGACGATGTTTCTTAATTTCTTGGATTAGCTTTATTTCATTGCAAAGAGTTAAACTTTCCTGAGTACATACACTTATAAGTTTACCATATGAGGAAGCATCATAACCTTGGTGGTAATGATCATTATCAAGTTCTTCTAAAAGAACATCTTGAGGGGTTGGTCTAGGATAGTAGAACATCCTTTGGTAAGGTTTGCGAGCATATTTTTCCGAGATTTTATTAATCTCATCATTTACCTGAATTCTCTTACCTTTGTCAGGTTTATGCTCTAGAGTTAAAGGACTAGCCTTAAACTCTCCAAACTTCTTAGTAAGAAGTTCTTTCAGATCATTAAACCTCCGGTGGAGGTTGGATGCTGGTAGTAGCTATTTTCTCTTTACCTTTATCCCCCTTATGAGAAATCTTTTGGACTTCTGCTATAAGCTTGTCCAATTTCTCTTGTATTGTAATAACCTGTTCTCCCAAAATACTAGCATACATATTAGTATAATTATTCTAAGTAAGCATAGTATTCAAGTTTTTGGCAGTAATTGTTGCCAAATCACTTTCCAATAATTTTAAAAATGCAATAAAATAAACAAGTTTATCCTTTTCCCCCATTTGAAAAGATTGTTGGGATGGAAAAACTGATTTAGTGGTTTTCCTACTAGTAAGCATATAATCTCTTTCTAGAACAGAAATATAGTTATAAAACATGTTTAGACATAAACCAGGGAACAAAAGCAATAATTTTGTTCTTTTTGCTAATATCCGTATAAAAATCATTTCTAAATAATTGTATTAATTTACTAGTCATATTTTCATCAAACCATTTTCTGAAAATAGCCCATCTGGGTTTTAGAAATTCTTCTAAAATCAGTTTTCTTGCCGGTGAACCCGGACTAAAATCTATTTGGTTTTTAGACATCATTAACACCATTGGAAAAATCCATTTCGGATGGAGTGGGTTCAAGATCTGAATTAATCTTGACGATATTATCTTGACCAATTTTTATACTATCAATTCTATCATTTTCTCTAATTTGAGACATGTAAGCTCTAGATGGAAAATCTACAACATAATCAATCGGATAAATATAAGAAGAAATTGATCTAGTCAATCTAGATGATAAACTGATATTATCAGTCTGAATAGGTTCATTGAACCTAATTTTTACTGTGCCATCTGAGGTCTATTCAATTTCTGTTACCTCAATATTACCAGTATTTCGAGGGGCAACTGCTTCCTCTATGACCCATTCGTTTGGGAAATCAATTTCATCCCATTTGATAGGTCTTCTGTTACTTTGGATTTACCAAAGTTGGTTTCTATAAGAATAGTTTCATTTTTGAAATCCATAATTTTGCACATCGGATTTAAAGTATATAAAGGTTTGAAATAAATCCTATAACAGATACATATTACTTCTGTACCAGGCAAATAATCATAACCATGTAATTTAATGCTAAGTATTAAAACATTTAACGAGTTCTCATCATTAAGAGAAATCTGTAAATTAGGATAAGCATTAAAATAAACAGGGCCATAAGCCAAACTAGTTTGCACAGTCCCTATCAGAGACTTTTTCCAGTTCTGGTTTCTGCCATCTCTGAGAGCTGCAATAAATCTTTCAGGTAAGCCTCTTAAAGTAAGTGGCTTGAAGGCAACTTGTATTAAACCAATATGTATGAATCTATGTGAATCCCTATAAGGGGCAAAATCACTTTCGGATAATAATCTGAAAGTAGCATGATCACTATCTACTGTGATAGTTTCTTCAGTAGTTTTAACTACCTGTTTTAATCCTATCTTTTCAAAAGTACCTAATTGGTATATTACCTTAGGTTTGACTAGTGGTATAGTCCATTTATTAAGAAGGTCTAATTGTTGGGGCATTTCATACTCCTCTTTCCTACTATTTTGTCACGACCCTAGTTCACCAATCGTGAACCTGTCATGACGGCACCCAGTTCCCGTGACTAGGTAAGCCTAACACGTTGCAGAATATACAAGTTTATGAACATTAAATAAGAAATAGTGGAAAAACGATATAAATAGGAATGTAATCCGTGCCGCTTGGCACATACACTCGTCAAACACACTGTATAACATACCACCAAGACCCGGAATCCCACGGGTAACACAGACTAAAAAGGGAAATACAATTGTGGCTCTATATATCAAGAGTATCTAAAACAACGAAATGAGGGAAAAACATATACTAATACTATCAGAATAGAAGGAGGGCCTCCGGATCCGCGGACGTAGCAGATCGTACCTCGAGGTCTCTAAATGTACTGCTGAATCACCTCGTATGAGCCTGTCCTGATGTACCTGGATCTACACAACAAAAGTGTACAGAAGAGTAGCATGAGTACACCACGACAGTACTTAGTAAGTGCCAAGCCTAACCTCGATGGAGTAGTGACGAGGAAGGTCAGGGCCCTACTGAGAGAAACAACAACATAATAATCAACAATAATAAGCAGGAATATGTGAGAATAAATCTGAAGTAACATCAATAGGGTAATTACTACGACATACTACGAATAGCCAACTACAAGTAACCAACTCAACAAAACTCAAACTAACAAGTCCAGGACCTGTGGGAATTGAACCCACAATCCCACTCTATAATCAACAATCCAGGAGCTATGGGAATTTAACCCGCAGTCCCAATAACAGTATCTCTGGGTCTCCTGGAATCGAACCCGCAACCCATGTCTCAATACCTCAAGATGTGTCTCAATGATCTCAGGATCTCCGGGAATCGAACCCGCAGTCCATATTTCAATAATATATCAATAAACTTCGGGTCTTCGGGAATCGAACCCGCAGCCCTTGGATCTCTAGGAATCGAACCCGCAGTCCACAAATAATACCACTCCGGGTCTCTGGGAATCGAACCCACAACCCTGGGATCTATGAGAATCGAACCCGCAGTCCACCAATGCAACAAATAAAGAAAACGCATAGAGAAAATACAATATGCTTAACTACAACTTCACTAAGAACTAGTGCCAACAATTATCAAGAAGTTCAAGTAAGACAATTAGGCAATTAGACAGATAAATCTTATCTAAGCATGCTTTCCTAACGAATACCAGGTAAATGTCACAATTTGATCAACTAAGAACAGGAATATCATGAATTGGACAATTCAGTAAAGTGAGTTACAACAACCAACGCATGTACACGCCCGTCACCTCACGTACAAGGCAGTTAAACTATCACATAACATCCTAGGGGTAAAGGTTCCCCCACACGAGGTTAGACAAGCCACTTACCTCAACTCCGGTATAAAACTGCTAAGAGATAACACTCTTGCCGCGAATGTCGGCCTCCATAGGTGTAGTATCTGATAAAAATCAATAGAATTACATCAAAATAGGCCAATTGGGCATTACCTAATCGAAACAATTCAAAATACACCAAAACCCACAAGTTGCCAAAACCCGACTTTCAGTATGCTTCTCGAAAAATTACAAAAGTTATATATTCGGGACACTCATCTCAATACGAGTCTAAGCATATAAAATTTATCAAATTCGGAATCCATTTGCCCATTCAAACCCTTGATTTTCTAAAATCCAAGCCTAGGGTGAAAACCCCCATGATATACCCCAAATTCCTCCAATTTCATGAGAAATTGCATAATTTATCAATACAAATCCATAAATTGAGTCCATAGTTGATTACCTGAAGAAACCCCTTGAATTTCCCTTCAAAATCACCCAAATCGCCCCTTAAGCCGAGCCCTCAATGTTTTGAAATGTTTCTGAAATTTCTAACTTCTAATATAGTTAACCCTCTATGATTTTCGCTTCTGCGGACACTTTTCGCCTCTGTGATACTGCTTCCGCGACCATTTGGTCGCTTCTGCGAACCCCAAGCCTAACTGGCCCATTCCGCTTCTGCGAGCCCAGGGACGTGTAACGACCCGACCGGTCGTTTTAGAAAATTACGCCCCAATCCCCAATTTAACCGTTCCCCTAAGTTCATTTCTGCTATTGTGGTTTGCCGGGAGAGTCGGTTCTGAAATTTGGAGCATTTTGGGACACTTAGTCCCTAAATGAGAGCTTTAAAGCTAGAAAATGGTCCGTAGCCGGAACAGGTGTTAAGACGATCTCGGAACGGAAATCCGATGGTTCCATTAGCTCCGTTGGGTGGTTTCGGGGTTAGGAGCACATTCGGAATGTATTTTGGAGGTCCGTAGCTCAATTAGGCTTGAAATGCCGAAGGTTGAAATTTTGACGAATCCGAACGATAGGTGAGATTTTGATCCGGGGTCGGAATGGAATTCCGACAATTTTTGTAGCTTCGTTATGTGATTTTGGATATGTCCGCAAATTTTCAGGTCATTTGGACGTCGTTTGGTTGGGTTTTGGATCGAATGTTAGTTTTGAAAGTTTTGAAGAAACTTAGGCTTGAATCCGTGTGTAATTAGTGATTTTGATGTTTAGGATGGTGTTTTTATGATTGGAACAAGTTCGTATCGTGTTTTGGAATATGTTGGTGGTTTTCGTTGGGGTCCCGGGGGCCTCGGGAGGATTTCGGACCATCGATCGGGCATTTGAACATGGAAAAGGCCTGTTGTAAATTTGCAGGTTTCTGCCCAGGCATTAAGCCTTCGCGTTCGCAAGGCATGGGCCGCGTTCGCGAAGGCTTGGCAGAGTAACGCATCGCGTTCGCGAGAAGGGGTGTCGCGTTCGCGTAGGCAAGGTAAGGTGAAGCTTCGCGTTCGCGTGACTTGGAGTCGCGATCGCGTAGAAGAAAAGGGGAGAGCTTCGCATTCGCGTGGGAGTGTACGCGTTCGCGTAGAGGAAGGACCCGGCGGCTGGGAGATTGTTCATCGCGAACGCGTGGTGGAGCGTCGCGTTCGCGAAGGGTAAACTGGAGCTGAGTATCACGAACGCGTGGGATGGTGTCGCGTTCGCAAAGAGGAAGTTGGGTTGTTCATCGCGAACGCGTGAACAGTAACGCGAACGCGATAAGCAATGGAGTCTGGCAGTGAGCTTAAGTTCAGAACATAACACCCGCGACCCCCATACACAAAAACGCCATTTTTGAGCTCCAAGAGAGGATTTTGAAGGGGAAACGTTGGGATATCGTCGGGAAATAATCGGGGGTAAGTTTCTTGACCTTAATTCGTTGGTTTATCATGAAATCCGTGATTATTTCACCGAAATTGGAAGATTAAAGGTGGGTTTGAGCCCTAGGCCTAAATGTTAGAAAATCTCTGATTTGAGTGGGCAAATGGAGTCCGATTTTGGTAAATTTTATATGCCTAGACTCGTATTGAGATAAGGAACCCGAATATATAATTTTCGTGATTTTTCGATAAGCGTACTGAAAGTCGGGTTTTGGCAACTTGTGGGTTTTGGTGTATTTTGAGTTATTTTGATTGGGTAATGCCCAATTGGCCTATTTTGATGTGATTCTATTGATTTTTATCAGATTCTACACTTGTGGAGGCCGACATTCATGGCAAGAGAGTTGTTTCATAGCGGTTTTGTACCGGAGTCGAGGTAAGTGGCTTGTCTAACCTCGTGTGGGGGACTTTCACCCCTAGGATATTATTGTGATACTTTAAATGCCTTGTACGCGAGGTGACGGGCGTGTACATGCGCTGGTTGTTGAACACATACTTTACTCAAAATGTTCAATGAGTGATATTCCTGTTCTTAGTTGTTAAATTCGATATTCCTACCCGATAGTAGTTAGAAAAGCATGATTAGATAGAATCTAACTGTCTAGTTGCTTAATTGACTTACTTGAGTTTTCTTGGTAATCGATGGCGCTGTTCATCGGCGAAGTTATCGTTAAGCATATTATACTTCTCTCTGTGTATTCCTTTACTTGCTGTGGTTATGGACTACGGGTTCGATTCCCGAGATCCCGAGATTATTGAAATGTGGACTACGGGTTCGATTCCCGAGATCCTAAGATTATTGAAATGTGGACTACGGGTTCGATTCCCGAGATCCTGAGATTATTGAAATGTGGACTACGGGTTCGATTCCCGAGATCCCGAGATTATTGAAATGTGGACTACGGGTTCGATTCCCGAGATCCTAAGATTATTAAAATGTGGACTACGGGTTCGATTCCCGAGATCCAGACTTATTGGTAGGGACTGCGGGTTCGATTCCCGGAGATCCTGAGTTATTGAGATATTATTAAGACATGGGCTGCGGGTTCGATTCCCGGAGACCCAGGGGTACTGAGAATGGGACTGTGGGTTCAATTCCCACAGATCCTGGATTTGTTTATCCGAGTTGGTTATTTGTTGTTAGCTTAATTGTAGACAGTTGCAGTAATCATCATAATGTTGTTATTTCGGAAATTATTATCATTTAAACTGTTTATTTTGTTATCATCATTATATTATTGTTTTCTCAGTAGGGCCCTGACCTACCTCGTCACTACTCCATCGAGGTTAGGCTTGGCACTTACCGAGTACCGCCGTGGTGTACTCATGCTACTCTTCTGCACACTTTTGTTGTGCAGATCCAGGTACATCAGAGCAGGCTCGTACTAGGTGATTTCGCAGCTTTCTGGGAGACTTCGAGGTATGATCTGCTACGTCCGCGGATTCGGAGGCTTCCCTTCTATTCTACTATTACTAGTTGACATTTTTCTTCATTTCGTTGATAGATACTCTTTACACATAGAGCCACATTTGTATTTCCCTTTTTGTCTGTGTTACCGTGGGGTTCCGGATCTTGGTAGTGTTTTATTCATTGTGTGACGGATGTATGTGCCAAGCGGCACGGATTACATATCTTTTATGTTATTTTTCCGCTGTTTTCTTATTTAAGTATTTATAACTTATATATTCCGCAACGTGTTAGGCTTACCTAGTAGTGGGGACTGGGTGCCATCACGACATGTTCACAATTGGTGAACCAGGGTCATGACAAGTAGGTATTAAAGCTCTAGGTTCATAGGAGTCACGGGACACAGACCGGTTATTTAGAGTCTCGCCGATCGATACGGAGACGTCCGTATTTATCTACGAGGGGCTATGTAACTGTTTAGGAAACTCTTCATTTCTTTTGGATTCCTTGTCGTGCGACATTTTTGACATCAAAAACCTAAACTACTACTTTCTATTCTCTCACAGATGGTGAGGACACAATCTACTCGCGATGATTAGGTACCCGCGCCCCCTGTTGCCGCCGTCAGAGGCCGGGGCCGAGGTAGAGGACGAGGACGCGCCCGAGGTGCTGCCACAGCACCCGCGCGCGCTGCCGCTGAGGTGCCACAGGTAGACCAGGTTGGAGCGCAGGCACCTGGTACACCGACTATAGCTGCTACTACTCCAGCACTACAGGAGACCCTGGCCCAGTTCATGAGTATGTATACCACTTTAGCTCAGGCAGGACTGCTTCCTCTCGTCGCAGCTACATCTCAGGCCGGGGGAGGGGCCCAGACTCCCGCAGCGTGTGCCGGTGGGACAGGTTCCAGATGTTTTGGTTATGCCTCCTGCCGCCCCAGCACAGCCCGGAGGTGGACCAGCTGCCTCTGAGGACGAGCAGCGTAGATTGGAGAGGTTCAAGAAATATGACCCTCCGGTGTTTAGTGGTTTGGCTTCAGATGATGCATTGGGTTTTCTGGAGGAGTGTCATCGTATTCTTTCTACCATGGGGATTGTGGAGACCAGCGGGGTTTCCTTCACTACGTTTCAGTTTCGTGGGACCGCTTATGATTGGTGGCGCACGTATGAGTTGGATAGTCCGGAGGAGTCCGCTTCGTTGACCTGGACGCAGTTTTCAAATCTGTTTTTGACGGAGTTTGTTCCCCAGAGCCTTAGGGATTCTTGGCGCTCGGAGTTTGAGAGATTGCGACAGGGCTCCATGTCAGTATCGGAGTATGCTATCAGTTTCACCCGCCTAGCCAGGCATGCACCAGCTTTGGTAGCCACGGTTCGGGAGCGAGTGCGGAGATTTATTGAGGGCCTTGTTCCGCCTATCCGATCCAGAATGGCCAGAGAGCTTGAGACAGATATATCTTATCAGCAGGCAGTTAGCATTGCCAAGAGAATCGAGAGTATGCTCCCTAGAGAGCGGAGAGAGAGAGAGGCCAAAGGTCTCGTGAGTCGGGCCATTTCTTTGGTGCCCGCACTTCATCAGCCGGTCGTTTTGGCAGGGGTTATTCCGGTCGACCAGTTCACTCGGCATTGCCCGCAGCCGGTAGTACTCCAGGTCTTCCAGCACCTCAGGAGCCTTATTATGCTCCCCCAGTTTCCAGTGCACCTCCTGCGCGGGGTCCTTCCAGGGGTCAGACTAGTGGGGGTGAGGCCGGTCAGTCACAGCCACCGCGTCCTCCCAGAGCTTGTTTTGAGTGCGGGGATACTCGCCACCTGGTTAGGGAGTGCCCTAGGCACAGGAGAGAAGCCCCTCATTAGTCATCACAGCATCCGCGTGGTTCTCAGGGCCAGCAGGCTATCATTCCAGCCCCAGCTGCCACTCCACCTGCCCAGCCATCCAGGGGCGGGGGTCAAGGTTCCAGAGGCCGCCCTCGAGAGGGGGGACAGGCCAGATTCTATGCTATTCCTGATCGCGCTGCGGCTGTTGCATCTGACTCTGTTATCACAGGTATTATTATGGTTAGTCACAGGGAGGCATCGGTTCTATTCGACCCTGGTTCCACTTTTTCATATGTGTCTTCTTACTTTGCTTCTCATCCGGGTGTGCCTCGGGATTCTTTGAGTGCCCCCATTTATGTTTCCACTCCGGTGGGTGATTCTTTGGTAGTGGACCGCGTATATCGGTCGTGTTTGGTTACCATTTGTGATTTTGAGACCAGGAGCGGATCTATTGCTGCTTGGGATGGTCGATTTTGATATTATTCTGGGCATGGACTGGTTGTCGCCCCATTATGCTATTCTTGATTGTCACGCCAAGACCGTGACGCCGGCTATGCCAGGCATTCCACGTATTGAGTGGAGTGGTACTCTAGATCACACCCCTAGCCGTGTTATTTCTTTTCTCAGAGCTCAGCGGATGGTTGAGAAGGGGTGTGCTGCTTATCTAGCCTATGTGCGGGACGTCAGTATTGACACTCCCTCTATTGATTCTGTTCATGTGGTACGTGACTTTGCTGATGTATTTCCAGCTGATCTTCCGGGCATGCCGCCCGACAAAGATATTGACTTTGCTATTGACTTGTTGCCGGGCACTCAGCCCATTTCTATTCCACCGTACCTTTTTTCTTCTCCTGAGTTGAAGGAGTTGAAGGATCAGTTATAGGAGTTATTGGGCAATGGTTTTATTCGACCCAGTGTTTCGCCTTGGGGTGCTCCTGTATTGTTTGTGAAGAAAAAGGACGGTTCTATGCGTATGTGTATTGACTATCGTCAGCTGAACAAGGTTACGGTGAAGAACCGGTATCCTTTGCCCCGTATTGATGATTTATTTGACCAGCTACAGGGCGCACATGTGTTTTCTAAGATTGATTTGCACTCTGGGTATCACCAGCTGAAGATTCGGGAGCCAGATATCCCGAAGACTGCCTTCAGGACCCGGTATGGTCACTATGAGTTCCTCGTGATGTCTTTTGGGTCGACTAATGCCCCAGCAGCATTTATGCATTTGATGCACAGTGTGTTCAGGCCTTATCTGGACTCGTTCGTGATTGTCTTCATTGATGATATTCTAGTATATTCTCGGAGCCGGGAAGAGCACGAGCAACATTTGAGGATAGTGCTTCAGATTCTGAGGGAGAAGCAGCTTTATGCCAAGTTCTCTAAATGTAAATTCTGGTTGAGTTTAGTGGCATTCTTGGGCCACGTGGTTTCGAGTGATGGTATTCGAGTAGATCCGAGGAAGGTGGAGGCCGTGCAGAGTTGGCCCAGACCCTCCTCCGCTACTGAGATTCGCAGTTTCCTTGGTTTGGCGGGCTATTATCGTCGTTTTGTAGAGGGGTTCTCTTCGATTGCAGCACCTATGACTAGATTGACCCAAAAGGGTGCCCCTTTTCGGTGGACAGACGAGTGTGAGGCGAGCTTTCAGAAGCTCAAGACAGCTTTGACTTCGGCCCCTATATTGATGTTGCCTACAGGTTCGGGGTCCTATACTGTATATTGTGATGCCTCACGAGTTGGACTCGGTGCGGTATTGATGCGGGACGGTAGGGTGATTGCCTACGCGTCGAGACAGCTGAAGGTGCATGAGAAGAATTACCCTGTTCATGATTTGGAGCTAGCTGCCATTGTTCACGCCTTGAAAATTTGGCGTCATTATTTATATGGGGTTCCTTGTGAGATCTACACCGATCACCGGAGCTTGCAGCACTTGCTTAAGCAGAAGGACCTGAATATGCGTCAGAGGAGATGGTTGGAGCTACTGAAGGACTATGATATTACTATTCTCTATCATCCGGGCAAGGATAATGTGGTTGTCGATGCCTTGAGTCGTCGGGCAGAGAGTTTGGGGAGTTTGGCGTATCTACCAGTTTCAGAAAGGCCTATGGCGATGGATGTTCAGGCTTTAGCCAGACAGTTTGTTAGACTGGATTTTTCGGAGCCCAGCCGGGTTCTGGCTTGTGTGATTTCTCGGTCTTCTTTATTTGACCGCATTAGGGAGCGTCAGTTCGACGACCCTCATTTGCTTGTCCTCCAGGATAGAGTTCGGCGTGTTGATGCTCGAGATGTTACCATCGGAGATGATGGAGTTATGAGGATGCAGGGGCGCATCTGTGTGCCCAATGTAGATGATCTTCGAGAGCTGATTCTAGCAGAGGCCCATAGCTCGCGGTATTCAATCCATCCGGGAGCCGCGAAGATGTATCAGAACTTGAAACAGCATTACTGGTGGAGGCGGATGAAGAGGGATATAGTTGATTATGTTTCCAGATGCCTCAACTGCCAGCAGGTGAAGTATGAGCATCAGCGTCCGGGTGGATTGATGCAGCAGATTGAGATTCCCGAGTGGAAATGGGAGCGCATTACCATGGACTTTGTATTTGGACTTCCACGGACGGTTAGGAAGTTTGATTCCATTTGGGTCATTGTGGATCGGCTGACCAAGTCCGCCCATTTTATACCGGTGAGCACTACATATTCATCGGAGCGAGTGGCGGAGATCTATATCAGGGAGGTAGTTCGGCTGCATGGTATTCCAGTTTCCATCATTTCAGATAGAGGCACTCAGTTCACTTCACGGTTCTGGAGAGCCGTACAGCAGGAGTTAGGTACTCGGGTGGAGCTGAGCACAGCATTTCACCCCCAGACTGATGGGCAGTCCGAGCGCACTATTCGGATTTTGGAGGATATGCTCCGTGCGTGCGTGATTGAGTTTGGAGGTTCATGGGATCACTTCTTGCCACTGGCGGAGTTTGCTTATAACAATAGCTACCAGCCTAGTATTCAGATGGCGCCGTATGAGGCCCTATATGGTAGGAGGTGCGGGTCTCCCGTGGGTTGGTTTGAGCCGGGCGAGGCCAGGTTGCTAGGTACTGATATGGTTCAGGAGGCTATGGACAAGGTCAAGGTGATTCAGGGACAGACTTCGTGCAGCCCAGTCTAGACAGAAGAGTTATGCGGACAAAAAGGTTCGCGATGTGGCTTTTATGGTTGGTGAGCGGGTTCTGCTTCGAGTCTCGCCCATGAAGGGCGTTATGAGGTTTGGGAAGAAAGGGAAACTGAGTCCCAGATTTATTGGTCCTTTTGAGATTTTGAGGCGTATTGGGGAGGTTGCCTATGAGTTAGCCTTACCTCCTAGTCTAGTTGGAGTTCACCCCGTATTTCATGTCTCCATGCTCCGGAGGTACCATGGTGACCCGTCGCATGTGTTGGATTTCACTTCTGTTCAGCTAGACAAGGATCTGTCTTACGTTGAGGAGCCAGTAGCCATTCTAGACAGGCAAGTCAGGAAGCTAATGTCAAAGAAAATCGCTTCAGCAAAGGTTCGGTGGCGGGGTCGGCCGGTCGAGGAGGCGACTTGGGAGACCGAGCAGGATATGCGCAGCCAGTACCCTCATCTTTTCACTACTCCGGGTATGTTTTCTATGCTCGTTCGAGGACGAACGAATCTTTTAAGTGTGGGAAGATGTAACGACCCGACCGGTCGTTTTAGAAAATTACGCCCCAATCCCCAATTTAACTGTTCCCCTAAGTTCATTTCTGCTATTGTGGTTTGTCGGGAGAGTCGGTTCTGAAATTTGGAGTATTTTGGGACACTTAGTCCCTAAATGAGAGCTTTAAAGCTAGAAAATGGTCCGTAGCCGGAACAGTGTTAAGACGATCTCGGAACGGAAATCCGATGGTTCCATTAGCTCCGTTGGGTGGTTTCGGGGTTAGGAGCACGTTCGGAATGTATTTTGGAGGTCCGTAGCTCAATTAGGCTTGAAATGCCGAAGGTTGAAATTTTGGCGAATCCGAACGATAGGTGAGATTTTGATCCGGGGGTCGGAATGGAATTCCGACAATTTCTGTAGCTTCGTTATGTGATTTTGGATATGTCCGCAAATTTTCAGGTCATTTGGACGTCGTTTGGTTGGGTTTTGGATCGAATGTTAGTTTTGAAAGTTTTGAAGAAACTTAGGCTTGAATCCGTGTGTAATTAGTGATTTTGATGTTTAGGATGGTGTTTTTATGATTGGAACAAGTTCGTATCGTGTTTTGGAATATGTTGGTGGTTTTCGTTGGGGTCCCGGGGGCCTCGGGAGGATTTCGGACCATCGATCGGGCATTTGACATGGAAAAGGCCTGCTGTAAATTTGCAGGTTTCTGCCCAGGCATTAAG
Organism: Nicotiana noctiflora; assembly: GCA_032618575.1. Lineage (NCBI taxonomy): Eukaryota > Viridiplantae > Streptophyta > Magnoliopsida > Solanales > Solanaceae > Nicotiana > Nicotiana noctiflora. The sequence goes on along the minus strand of JASVEL010002081.1, from coordinate 93,013 downwards.
CCTTCGCGTTCGCAAGGCATGGGCCGCGTTCGCGAAGGCTTGGCAGAGTAACGCATCGCGTTCGCGAGAAGGGGTGTCGCGTTCGCGTAGGCAAGGTAAGGTGAAGCTTCGCGTTCGCGTGACTTGGAGTCGCAATCGCGTAGAAGAAAAGGGGAGAGCTTCGCATTCGCGTGGGAGTGTACGCGTTCGCGTAGAGGAAGGACCCGGCGGCTGGGAGATTGTTCATCCCGAACGCGTGGTGGAGCGTCGCGTTCGCGAAGGGTAAACTGGAGCTGAGTATCGCGAACGCGTGGGATGGCGTCGCATTCGCGAAGAGGAAGTTGGGCTGTTCATCGCGAACGCGTGAACAGTAACGCGAACGCGATAAGCAATGGGGTCTGGCAGTGAGCTTAAGTTCAGAACATAACACCCGCGACCCCCATACACAAAAACGCCATTTTTGAGCTCCAAGAGAGGATTTTGAAGGGGAAACGTTGGGATATCGTCGGGAAATCATCGGGGGTAAGTTTCTTGACCTTAATTCGTTGGTTTATCATGAAATCCGTGATTATTTCACTGAAATTGGAAGATTAAAGGTGGGTTTGAGCCCTAGGCCTAAATGTTAGAAAATCTTTGATTTGAGTGGGCAAATGGAGTCCGATTTTGGTAAATTTTATATGCCTAGACTCGTATTGCGATAAGGAACCCGAATATATAATTTTCGTGATTTTTCGATAAGCGTACTGAAAGTCGGGTTTTGGCAACTTGTGGGTTTTGGTGTATTTTGAGTTATTTTGATTGGGTAATGCCCAATTGGCCTATTTTGATGTGATTCTATTGATTTTTATCAGATTCTACACTTGTGGAGGCCGACATTCACGGCAAGAGAGTTGTTTCATAGCGGTTTTGTACCGGAGTCGAGGTAAGTGGCTTGTCTAACCTCGTGTGGGGGACTTTCACCCCTAGGATATTATTGTGATACTTTAAATGCCTTGTACGCGAGGTGACGGGCGTGTACATGCGCTGGTTGTTGAACACATACTTTACTCAAAATGTTCAATGAGTGATATTCCTGTTCTTAGTTGTTAAATTCGATATTCCTACCCGATAGTAGTTAGAAAAGCATGATTAGATAGAATCTAACTGTCTAGTTGCCTAATTGTCTTACTTGAGTTTTCTTGGTAATCGCCGGCGCTGTTTATCGGCGAAGTTATCGTTAAGCATATTATACTTCTCTCTGTGTATTCCTTTACTTGCTGTGGTTGTGGACTGCGGGTTCGATTCCCGGAGATCCTGAGATTTATTGAAATGTGGACTACGGGTTCGATTCCCGAGATCCTAAGATTATTGAAATATGGACTACGGGTTCGATTCCCGAGATCCTGAGATTATTGAAATATGGACTACGGGTTCGATTCCCGAGATCCTAAGATTATTGAAATGTGGACTACGGGTTCGATTCCCGAGATCCTAAGATTATTGAAATGTGGACTACGGGTTCGATTCCCGAGATCCTGACTTATTGGTAGGGACTGCGGGTTCGATTCCCGGAGATCCTGAGTTATTGAGATATTATTAAGACATGAGCTGCGGGTTCGATTCCCGGAGACCCAGAGGTACTGAGAATGGGACTGTGGGTTCAATTCCCACAGATCCTGGATTTGTTTATCCGAGTTGGTTATTTGTTGTTAGCTTAATTGTAGACAGTTGCAGTAATCATCATAATGTTGTTATTTCGGAAATTATTATCATTTAAACTGTTTATTTTGTTATCATCATTATATTATTGTTTTCTCAGTAGGGCCCTGACCTACCTCGTCACTACTCCATCGAGGTTAGGCTTGGCACTTACCGAGTACCGCCGTGGTGTACTCATGCTACTCTTCTGCACACTTTTGTTGTGCAGATCCAGGTACATCAGAGCAGGCTCGTACTAGGTGATTTCGCAGCTTTCTGGGAGACTTCGAGGTATGATCTGCTACGTTCGCGGATCCGGAGGCTTCCCTTCTATTCTAGTATTACTAGTTGACATTTTTCTTCATTTCGTTGATAGATACTCTTTACACATAGAGCCACATTTGTATTTCCCTTTTTGTCTGTGTTACCGTGGGGTTCCGGATCTTGGTAGTGTTTTATTCATTGTGTGACGGATGTATGTGCCAAGCGGCACGGATTACATATCTTTTATGTTATTTTTCCGCTGTTTTCTTATTTAAGTATTTATAACTTATATATTCCGCAACGTGTTAGGCTTACCTAGTCGTGGGGACTGGGTGCCATCACGACATGTTCACAATTGGTGAACTAGGGTCGTGACAGGACGCTTCAGCGCGTCCGCTCGTGCGGAAACACTTCCGCCCCTACAGAACTTCCCGCTTCTGCGAATAAGAGTCTGCTTCTGCGGACTCGCCTAAGCGAACAACTATCCGCTTCTGCGGATTTCCCCAATTCCGCTTCCTGACCGCTTATGCGGTCTCACTCTCGCACCTGCGATACTGCTTCAGTGGAAAACGGTCCGCCCCTGCGAACCAACCCGCCTCAGTGCTCCCTTTTCCGCTCCTGGAGACTCGCCCCTGTGAGCACGTGATTTTTGCTCTATATGAGAATTACTCCCAAAAATTCAAAATAAAAGAGTTTTGTGTTGCTTGCAATTGTTGTGAATTTAGTGTCATTTTTAAAAATAATGACAATATATATATATATATATATATATATATATATATATATATATATATATATTTTTAAAAATAATGACAATATATATATATATATATATATCTCATTTGCATTTAGGATTTAATTCTACAATTAGGAGTAATTAATTTTATCTTACAAAAATGAAAATCACAACAAATAGGCATCTTTTGCATTTTAGCCTTTAATGTCCAAATTGTGTGATTGTATTTTAATTACCATTTAAAATTAGGTGACAATTATTATTATGAGATTAGTATTTCAAGATAATTTTAGTTTTTATAAATTAATCTTAGTATTTTGGGCTTTATTAATTAGGAAGTTGAATAATGGAGAAGAACAAAATGGAAAAAATTTGGATTGGGCCATCTTGCAAATTAAGTTACAAGCCCAATCCTAAGAACCCTTACCCAACCCAAAACCCCTTGGCCCAAGAAGAAAATTTTAGATTTTTTTTAGCAAAAAATAATCATAATTACATGACATAAAGTAGTGGGGGGCAAGGAAATCAAGGAAGAAAACAAGGAGAGGAAAACATGGATTAGTGGGTTTTTTTAAAATTAAAAAAATATTTTCTTTTTAATAAAAAATCTGAAAATTTTCGAAATTCTTGCCTATAAATAGAAGAGAGGATTTATGAAAAAAAGGGGGAAAAAAGAGAGGAAAAATCGGAAGAGAAGAAAAAATAAAAAAATTCCCTGTTGTAGTATACACTCGATATACACTTTGGATACAGAACTATACACGGAAAAAATGCAATTTTTGAGAGTTTCTTTTGAGAAGTGAAAAGAGTTCAAAGCTAGAAAGCCAAAACAAAGAGAAAATCTGGAAAATATTTTTCTTTTCTATTTTTTACTGGTTTGTTTTTGTTTTTCTCCGTATTGTTGGGATTTTCGGGATTGAGGTGTTGAAGCTACTGCTGATTGTTACTGTTGTTGTTGCTGTATTTTCACCACCTTGTTGATTTGCCATTTTCCCATTCCTTTCAAAACCAGGTACATATTTCTTTCACTTGAAGCTGTAATGGTGAATTGTTGAAATACAAAATGAAGATCTGGATCCGATTATTTGCTGTCCTGTAGTTTATGTTTAGTGTTGTTTGTTTAGATTTGTAATTTATCTATTGAAGTATTCTGTAGTAGCTGAAAAATGAAAAACAAAAACATTGTAATAACTAGTAGTATAGTAGCAATAGTGTATCACATAGCTTAATTAGGTAATAGATCTTAAAACATGGGTTAGTTAATAATAATTTCAAAAAATCGGTTGGTTACTTACTCACAATAGATTCATAAGTCTTAATCACATATCAGATGTCATTTACACATAGATAAGCTTAAAAATAGGAAATGTTAGATTAGATAGTGCTTTAATCATGTTTTAGGTTAATAATCTGGTGATAAAACAAGCCATATTGAAATCAGCAGTATAATTATAAATAGGTCTTTGAGTTATTTATTTACGGATATTGATACAATTTAATTAGAACCATCTTTGTAATGTAAAAATGCCTAGTACATAACGAAACTGGTAATGTAAATGTTCGTGAGTAGTTAATCAGTTAATTCAGATCCATAGTTAATTAGTTTAATCATTCTTTAAGTCCATTATGTAATCCGTCGCTTTCTCAAATTAGGTATTAACTTCAAAACGCTAGTGTAAGAGGAAGAAGTAGTTTGTTAGTTCTGATTTATAGTAATAAATAATTAATTTGTAGCTAATGTATGATATTGATTTCCTTCACTGAATAAATAAAAGTGCTTTCCATTTCAAATGTGTATCTTTGTTCTGTTGCTTCAATTGTTTCCAATTTTATTTAGTTTGGGCCCAAGGCGTGTTATGGGCCTGAATCTCTGTATAATGCCAACTGGGCTGGCGATAGAATGCCCGAATCAGGTCTGGTTCTTTAAGAACCTGGACCTTGTTTTTAATGTAGTAAATCCTTATTCTGGAAATCCGGGCCCCATTGAATAACAAAATTACGGGCCTGGAATGTTTAAATATTAGAAATCGATTAAGGAAAAAACAAATGTAGAAAACATAGCCAAATACTAGTATTGAATCCTTTAATGAAAATTAGGATGAGCCTCGCCCGAATAACAAACACTGGGCCCCCCATTTAGTAATAAGATAACATAGTAGAATCGGAGAGGCTAATAGCAAATTCCATAGCCTCTCCCCAAAGTTAAAAGCCGATAGACGTTATTTAGGGCGCGATGTTAATGTACTTTCCATTGAACGAGTGTGCACTTGGTGCGACTCAAATCCAAATCTCGGCAAAGCTGAAATACATCGAAAGTCATAGGCGTACTGGTTGCGGTATGACTCGAGGCGTGTTTTCGCGATGCCGCAAATTCTTTAAAATAATACCTAATGTAAAAAGCATTATATGTTGTTTAAAATCTATAATTGAGTCAAACAAGAGTCGGGAACGACAATTGAGTGACCGTGCTAAAACCACGGAACCCGGAATGCCTAACACCTTCTCCCGGGTTAACGAGTTCCTTATCCGGATCTTTGCTTCGCAGACATTTTTAAGAGTCAAAATTCCTCGGATTCGGGATTAACCGGTGACTTGGGACACCATTATCATTCCCAAGTGGCGACTCTGATTAATCTCAATAAAATCCCGAACCGATTGTCCTTTAATTGGAAAAACTCCTTCTCTTACGTTATTTTATCCGTTTCGGATATTTGAGCGTCGGGGTATACCCTACGAGCGTATTTATATTTATGCTTATGTGGGGTAGTATATATATATAAAAAAAAAGTAAAAAAAAAAATTGATAAGGACCGGCTGAGTCCATTCTAACATGTTTTGTCTTGAATTGTAAAGTAAGTAGAAGGTGGTTGGTTTGTGACAAGCGGACAACGCAAGATCCCCGAAAGATGGTACAGGAGGAAATAACCCAAAGATTGAAAAGCTTAGAACGGCGGTTGAAAAACACGCACGGGTTGGCAGGTCAAAAGAGTGTTGCTTTCAAAGATCTATGCTTGTTTCCCGATGTCCACTTGCCACCTGGTTTCAAGATTCCCAAATTTGAAAAGTACGATGGACATGGAAACCCCATAGCCCATTTGAAAAGGTATTGCAATCAGCTAAGGAGTCTGGGAAGAAATGAAGAATTGTTAATAGCTTACTTTGGGGAAAGCCTTACATGAGTAGCCTCTGAATGGTTTTGGGATCAAGATGCATCTCGCTGGCACGTCTGGAACGACATGGCACAGGCCTTTGTCAAACAATTCCAATACAACATTGACATTGCCCCAGATCGCATTTTCCTTTCAAATCTGAAGAAGAAACCAAGTGAAAGTTTCCGGGAATATGCCCTTAAATGGAGAGAGCAAGCGGCTTGTGCTGAGCCACCCATGGATGATCATGAGTTAATCACTGTCTTCCTTCAGGCTCAAGAGCCGGATTATTTTCAGAACATGATGTCTGCGGTTGGTCAATCCTTCTTGGATGTAATCAAAATGGGAGAAATGGTAGAGAACGGTCTTAAGACGGGCAGAATTATAAGTCAAGCGGCTCTCAAGGCTGCAGCTGAGGCTGTCCAATTTGAATCTAGTGACACGAATGAGAGGGATGAAGAAGTCATGATGATATCAGGGTCAAGAAAAGGTTCCAGAAGAACACCTCGACGGTATGCGATGTCTCGACAGGTTTTCCATAACTCCCCGGAGCATTACTATCCACCTCCGAACCCACCATACTCAGTTGATCCACCCCAGTATGTTATTCAGCCATCAAATCATCCAAGAAAGCGAGCACGAGCATCACGAAATCTCTACCAGCCTCTGCAAAATTTCCAAATACCTTATAACCCACTTCCAAACCAAGGGTATAGAAGGGAACCGAAGTTGAAGGATAATTTCACACCAATGGGAGTTTCCTATGCAAGCTTATTTGAGAAGTTAAAGCAACAGGACATGATTGCACCCATCCCTCCAAATCATGTGGACCCATGTTCAAGGAGCTTTGACCCATCTAAAAGGTGTGAATACCATTCCCATGCCCAGGGGCACAACATGGAAAGTTGTCGGGATTTGAAAAGGGAAATAGAAAGGATGATCCAAGAAAGATTGATTGTGATTCATAACAGTGACACCCAGAATATCGCACTGAATCCGTTACCTGCACGTGATGATACGCACTTTCTGGCGGTGATGCCTGGTGACACGGAATATGAGAATCCACTGGGGAATTTGCCAACTGAAATGAGAGAAGGCCATAGTGATTCTGATAATCAAATTCGTGGTTAAATATCAGGCTTATCAATTGGAGAGTCATTTGTGGTGGCTTATTTTGTTGTCATTTCTATTTGTCCGGGTTATTTCAGAATGGTAATCCGGATGTTGTATTGTGGCTCAAACCTTTTATCCTTGTATTTTTCTTTTGATCATAGTGTCTCATCTAAAGGGGTCTAGGTTCGTTCTAATGGTTGTAACCCCAGTTTTGTTTTTTGGTTGTTCGAGTTGTTGTTTTATCGGTTAATGCAATGACCTATTTTATATTATTTCTAGACATTCTGTTATTTAGTCCTCTCCTTCCTATAGTTCTTTTTCTGCCAGCTCTAGTGACATGACGTGCGCGCATAGTTCTGGCCTGATCTTAAAAGTTAATCACAAAACCATTGGGAGGTGATCGAGATATTTAAATGAAATAAGAACGGTTTGAGATTATTCGAAACCCGAGTCATGAGAAACTGGGGCAAGTAAAAGAAAACCGTTAAAGGCAAGCTGCCAAAATTGACATGGGGTCATTCATAATAATGAAAATGAGAGTGTTGCGCAACAGTGCTTTAAATATATGACGAATATTAATTGTGTTGTTTACGCTTGGCATGTTTTGAAGATTGGAATGACGAAGGCATTTTGTTCTGCTATCCAAACACTTTATCCATCGTCAACCCTTTGAGCCTTATTTTAAATTCTTTCATACCCCTCCTTCGAAATTAGATGCAAAGACTAAAAACACAAGTTTGAAAGGCAAGAGAAGAAAGGGATAAAGAAAAAAGTAAAGAAAAAGAAAATGTGTGAAAAAAAAGAAACTTGAAAAAGAGGAATTGGGAACTACGTTTGACCTGATTCCTCAAAGAGGATACGTAGGCGCTTCACAGCTCGGTCATAGTGTAAATAAAAATAAAAAATAAAAAAAATCCTCAAGCAAAAACTGGGGCAACAAAGTTGTGTTTATAAAGGAAGATGTAGACCCCGAAGGTTGTAATTTTGAACCCATATTGTTTTGTTTCAAGCATTTAATACCATCTCATGTTAGCCCTATCCAAATCCACATTACGGTCCAAAGAAAGACCTTTCGACCAATCTTCCAAAGAGGCCAAGTCAGGCAAATGAGAGAAGTCTTATCAGAACATAACACTCTGATTCCTATCAAAAAATACTCGGATCTGTAGCAGAAGAAATATGAGAGAAGCTTAGCGGTAACACCCCCAATCCCCATGTGAAGAGAAACACAAATGAGAGAGTCTTAGCGGTGAAAACCTTCACAGGCACCATAAGGCGATGAAAGCTGATAGAAAAACCGTAATGAGGGAGGATTGATAGTGAAAACCCTCGGGCACTACAAACCGAACGAAGATTGGAAACCAGATGGGAAAACCCTAGGCGAAGATTACAAAAAGCGGTTTAACGACGGGGGATAGGCTATATGTGCATGTCATGTCCATTAGAGTGGGTATCCACGTTTGATAGGTTTATTTTATAATTTTTCTTTTTAGAGAGTCATTGTCTTTTATTCTGTTTCCTTTTATCTTTCTCCTTTCATCAAAAATTCCCCAATAGAGTCTGTTTGCAAGAAATGACTGCGAAATTTTCCATCAGCTTTCCAATTACGCAAGACGGGATTTTGATTGGTACACCCAAGTGGTATAAGTCAGGAAGGATCAAGCGCAAGGCAGTGTCTAGAGGGATATTCCCCAGCAATAGGAAAATGACAAAGGGAGGGATTGGTGTCAATAAGGATATCTCAAGGAAGGTTAATGACCTCAAGGAAGGTTAATGAGACTCAAAGGTCGGGAAATGCCCAGTCCTTATGTGACGACCCGGCCCGTCGTCACGAGAATTACCACCCCGTTATGTTGAAAATACATGTTTTATGATTTTATATCAATGTTAAAGTCTATCGGGTGAGTTAGGAGTGAATTGGATTGAAAATGAGGCATATAGCCTTTGTGAAAGAAACTTGAATAAGGAAAGTCAACCCGGAGTTGACTATTTGGTTAGAGGGCTCGGAATCGGATTCTGATGATTCGGTTAGTTCCGAGAGGTGAATTGTGACTTAGGGGAGCGATCGGAATTGAATTTGGAGGCCCGGTGTAGAAATAGGCTTGAATTGGCTAAGGTTGAATTTTGACGAAATCCGAACGGTAGGTGAGATTTTGATCCGGGGGTCGGAATGGAATTCCGACAGTTGCAGTAGCTTCGTTAGGTGATTTTGGATGTGCCTGCAAAATTTGAGGTCATTCGGACGTCGTTTGGTCGGGTTTTTGATTGAATGTGTAATTTGGAATGTTTTAAGGAATTTAGGCTTGAATTCGATGCGAATTATGGGTTTTGATGTTGTTAGACGTGTTTTGAGGATTGGAGCAAGTTCGAATAAGGTATTAAGATGTGTTGGTATGTTTGGACGAGGTCCCGGGGGCCTCGGGGTGTTTTCGGATGGTTAAACGGGAGAAAATTGTGGAAAAATTGCAGGTTGGGATCCTGCTTCTGTTGTTTCCGCTCCTGCGGAATTTTGGACGCAGGAGCGTGTCCGCAGAAGCGGACGAGATGCGCAGGAGCGGCTGGTTACGCGGAAGCGGAAGCCATTCCGCTGAAGCGGGGTCGCTGGTGCGAGCCAGTGATCGCAGAAGCGGACGGGGAGAAATTGGGCATGGTCCGCAGAAGCGGACATTTTACCGTTTGGGCGAGACCGCAGAAGCGGTCAATGATGCGCAGAGGCGGATGTGTCCGCAGAAGCGGAAGCTTCTTCGCAGAAGCGGGACCGCTTAAGCGGCCCTTTGCTCGCAGAAGCGGAAATGGCCGGCTAGGCCTGGAACCGCTGAAGCGACCCTTTGGTCGCGGATACGGGTGCATAGGAGCGGAAAATATTCCGCAGAAGCGAAAATCGCTGTAAGTAAGTGTATCCGAAGTTAGAAAAATTTCAGAACATTTCACACATTTTGGGTCTCGGCTTTAGAGGCGATTTGGGCGATTTTGAAGAGAAATTCAAGGGAAATCATCAGGTAATCATCTATGGACTTAAACTATGATTAGTATTGGTAATATTATGCAATTATATCATGAAAATGGAGGAATTTGGGGTAATTTATGGAGGATTTAGCCCTAGGCTTGAACTTTAGAAAATCAAGGTTTTGAATGGGCAAATGGAGTCCGAATTTGGTAAAATTGATATGCTTAGACTCGTATTGAGATGAGGGTTCCAAATATGTGACTTTCGTGATTTTTCGATAAGCGTACCGAAAGTCGGGTTTTGACAATTTTGGGAATTTTGATGTAAATTGAGTTGTATTGATTGGGTGTAGTCCCATTGGCCTAATTTGTTGTATTTCTACTGTATTTGATCGGATTCTACGCGTGCGGAGCTTGATTCTCGTGGCAAGGGCATTGCGGAATAGTCGTCGCGCTGTATTGAGGTGAGTAATAGATGTGGGTGATGACCAGCGGGTTCGAAACCCCGGTATACCACTTTGTGACGCTCTATAGCGGCGAGACACGCACACTCTTGAGAGTGCGGGGTCGATCATGAACTGGAGACTATATATATTAGTCCGACCTGTTGATACTGTATTGTTGGCTATTCTAGAGTCGTCGAACCTCCTTCTCGGATGGTTGCATATATATATATATATATTGTGATAATGGCCACTCTTGAGCCGAGGAACCCCCTTCTTGGGCGGTTGAGTATATATTGTGGGCTGTGAGCCAGTTATTGGATCCCGCGAGGATCGTTATCATTGTCTTGTCATATAGACATGCTAGTTTACTACTAGTCCGCAGCTATTTTTGTTATTATGCTAATTCCAATCTCTGGAACTTGATATTACTGTTTTCCAACTGAAAAATGATAAAAGAGTTTTCAAAAACTACTTTTGAGCCTGCGAGGTTGTATCTGCATATTAGCTGACTAGTAGTGGATCGGGCTGCGCGCCGCAGCGAGATATATGTTGGATCGGACTGCACGCCGCAGGAATATCTCTATGAGATGTGCTTGGGCTGTAGGAGCCCCTCCGGAGTCCGAACCCCCACAGTGAGCACGGGTACCCAAAATTGGAGTCGGGCTACACGCCGTAGCGGTCATATCATGCATTGCATTGCATTTAGCTACATCCGCTAGCTGTTATGCTATTTATTGGTATTTGTTGGTACATGTACAGTGAATATTGATTCTATGACAGGGTAGCTGATTATAGCTTTACATAGTGCTTTATTGCGGATTTCTTATCTGCGCTTTCTTACCCTTGTTTATTACCACTGAGTCTGGCAGTACTCATTTTACTCCCTGCACCTTGTGTGCAGATCCAAGTACCTCTCAGCAGTGATCCAGTAGCTGTGCGAGGCGACGTTTGTGGATATTCGAGGTAGCTGCAGAGTCCGCAGGACCCGATATTCCTTCCTACTGTCTTTTGATTTCGTATTGACATTTCTTTCCGCACTTGGTATTTTTGTAAACCTTTATACACTCATGTTCAGTAGAGGTTCATGACTCTTGACCCTTGGTCTATGGGAGTTGATGTATTATGGGACTTGATTCCCCGTTTTCGTCACATGTATTGTTGTTATTTCGTTAATTAATTTGCTTAAATGGGTTAAAGAGAGCTTCTAGCTCCGTGGTTGATATGGATTGGTCAGGCTGGCTTAGCAATGTGCTGGGCGCCATCACGACCGGATTTGGGGTCGTGACACCTTAGATATGCCGCAAAAGGAGAGATATCCCCAGCAAAAATGTATTTTCAGTGACAAGGGTGAACAAAGAAAATGGTTCACCAGTAAAACATGCAAGGTCTTCACGAAGGGTCACTATCATAGGAATTCGGGTGGTCAGTGGAAAACCACGTGGAAAGGTTTGCGAATAAAGAGTCGTCAAGGAAGGCGGGGAAGCAAGAAAGGAGAAAGCTATCCCCACCATGAATATCATCAAATAATAACATCCCCAGCAAGTTCTGATAATGAAACGCAAAGCAGGGAAATATGAGGAGAACCATCCCTAGCAGAGTCGCCAGAGCTGTCACACCTCATTTTTCCGCTATTTTCTTTTCTTTTTCCCTTTTTTTGGGTTTTTTTCAAATTTTCCCCTTTTTTTTTCTTTTTGTAGTTTTTCATTTTTTTTTCTTTTTGGTTATGGAAATGGATATGGTCGAATCCTACGTGGATTGCCTACGTATCATGACCCCGCATGAATCAGACCGAGCGTAGTTCTTGCAAATTAATGCAAGAAATAAAGAGATGTTTATTTGATTTTTTTGATTTTTTTTCTTTTTCTTTGAAGGAAAATTATAGAAGCCGACTCCAACTACAAACTTGTGTAGGAGATTTCTACAAGAATAAGAATATTTTTGGTGTCAATTATGACTATTTCTACAAAATTAGCCACATAATGGCTTATTTGACAAAATGACTATTTTTGCAAAATTTATTTAAGAAAGATAAACTTGAAATTTTCTTATCCTGTGGCTCATGGGGCATCATTCGGCATCACCATAAACCAACACAAGACTATTTTCATAAATTGGCCATATAATGGCTTATTTAGACAAAGTGGCTCTTTTTTTCAAAATTTGTTTTATCCTGGGGGCCTATGGGGCATCGTTCAGCACCGACACAGGCCAACACAAGACTGAGGAAGTTAAAATGCAAAAATGTGGCTATTTCAGCAAAATTCCGGCCATGTAATGGCTTATTTGATAAAGTGGATATTTTTGAAAAGTTGAGCAATGACTCAAACTTAATTTTGCGGATACAGCCTTTCGACATTTCCGCGAGGGAACATTTCAAGGTTGTGTCCAAAATTATTTACAAACGACTCGAAGTGGCTATTCTTGCAAAAACAGCCTTCCAGCGTCCTTTTGAGGGACATTCGACTTATTTTAAGCAAGAATAGCATCACCCGACTTATTTATAACAAAATAAACAAAATTTGACATTTTTTTTATTATTTTTGCAAAAGGGGTGTGAACCTCGACTTGATTTTGCGGCTATGGCCTTGCAACATTTCCCCAAGGAATATTTCAAGGCCATTATTCAAAAAGAAAAAGAAAATACTTCAAAGTGGCCATCTTTGCAAAAACATCATTCCGGCGTCCTTTTCGGAACATTCGGCTATTTTCAAAAATAGCATCACTTTGATTTTATTGACAAAATTAAACACACATTTTTTTTATTTTTTGAAAGGGGTGGTTGGAACCGATGAGGGTTGCCTACGTATCCCACCTAATGGTGAGAATCAAACCTGCGTAGTTCGGTCAGATTAATTGACCAATTATTTCAACAAAACTGTTCTACCTATTTTTTCAAATTTTGTAATTTTCCGGATACCTATTTTCTATAACTCTTATTTTCCTCTCTCTTTTTTTCTTTTTCAACAATTTTTCTAACCTCGGGATTTCCGCCGGTCCGCATAACGATCAAGGACAATAAAAATGCAACACATAACATGCTCGGTCTTTTCCAATACCGGGTCACCTGTCCTAGACGGACCCAACCCCTTGTGTTGAGTCCCCTAAGTCATATATGATGCAAATAATCATCCTAGACCTATGTTCAAAATCTTACGGTTTCATAGAGTGCTAGACCGTGTACCCGAGCGGACAACTCGAATCGAGGAGGGGGCTACGTACCGGTGACCCGCGGAGTCAATCGGCTTTGTAACTTATCCGGCCTCTGTTTTTTCTTAACTTAAGGTGACTTTAACAGAAAGGGGAGTCTCAACCAGTAAGCACATCCCCGGGGTGAAGAGAGAAAGGTTTTCGGCACAATTTTATATACAATCCACATAATATCAAAGCGATAAAGCACATAGCATGTTGTTCAAATCATATAATGAAGTCAAACAATAACGCGAACGGCAATTCTAAGGAGCTCGAGTTCTTAAACCCTGAAACCGAGGTTCGGGGTTGGGATCCCCAGCAGAGTCGCCAGAGCTGTCACACCTCCCTTTTTACTACCCCACATAAGCATAAATATAAATACGCTCGTAGGGTATACCCCGACGCTCAAATATCCGAAACGGATAAAATAACGTAAGAGAAGGAGTTTTTCCAATTAAAGGACAATCGGTTCGGGATTTATTGAGATTAATCAGAGTCGCCACTTGAGAATGATAATGGTGTCCCAAGTCACCGGTTAATCCCGAATCCGAGGAATTTTGACTCTTAAAAATGTCTGCGAAGCAAAGATCCGGATAAGGAACTTTGTTAACCCGGGAGAAGGTGTTAGGCATTCCCGGGTTCCGTGGTTTTAGCACGGTCGCTCAATTGTCATTCCCGACTCTTGTATGACTCAATTATAGATTTTAAACAACATATAATGCTTTTTACATTAGGTATTATTTTAAAGAATTTGCGGCATCGCGAAAACACGCCTCGAGTCATACCGCAACCAGTACGCCTATGACTTTCGGTGTATTTCAGCTTTGCCGAGATTTGGATTTGAGTCGCACCAAGTGCACACTCGTTCAATGGAAAGTACATTAACACCGCGCCCTAAATAACGTCTATCGGCTTTTAACTTTGGGGAGAGGCTATGGAATTTGCTATTAGCCTCTCCGGTTCTACTATGTTATCTTATTAATAAATGGGGGCCCCGGTGTTTGTTATTCGGGCGAGGCTCATCCCAATTTTCATTAAAGGATTCAATACTAGTATTTGGCTATGTTTTCTACATTTGTTTTCTCCTTAATCGATTTCTAATATTTAAACATTCCAGGCCCGTAATTTTGTTATTCAATGGGGCCTGGATTTCCAGAATAAGGATTTACTACATTAAAAACAGGTCCAGGTTCTTAAAGAACCAGACCTGATTCGGGCATTCTATCGCCAGCCCAGTTGGCATTATACAGAGATTCAGGCCCATAACATGCCTTGGGCCCAAACTAAATAAAATTGGAAACAATTGAAGCAACAGAACAAAGATACACATTTGAAATGCAAAGCACTTTTATTTATTCAGTGAAGGAAATCAATATCATACATTAGCTATAAATTAATTATTTATTACCATAAATCAGCACTAACAAACTACTTCTTCCTCTTACACTAGCGTTTTGAAGTTAATAACAGTTAATACCTAATTTGAGAAAGCGACGGATTACATAATGGACTTAAAGAATGATTAAACTAATTAACTATGGATCTGAATTAACTGATTAACTACTCACGAATATTTACATTACCAGTTTCGTTATGTACTAGGCATTTTTACATTACAAAGATGGTTCTAATTAAATTGTATCAATATCCGTAAATAAATAACTCAGAGACTTATTTATAATTATGCTACTGATTTCAATATGGCTTGTTTTATCACCAGATTATTAACCTAAAACATGATTAAAGCACTATCTAATCTAACATTTCCTATTTTTAAGCTTATCTATGTGTAAATGACATCTGATATGTGATTAAGACTTATGAATCTATTGTGAGTAAGTAACCAACCGATTTTTTGAAATTATTATTAACTAACCCATGTTTTAAGATCTATTACCTAATTAAGCTATGTGATACACTATTGCTACTATACTACTAGTTATTACAATGTTTTTGTTTTTCGTTTTTCAGCTACTACAGAATACTTCAATAGATAAATTACAAATCTAAACTAACAACTCTAAACATAAACTACAGGACAGCAAATAATCGGATCCAGATCTTTATTTTTTATTTCAACAATTCACCATTACAGCTTCAAGTGAAAGAGATATCACACCTCCCTTTTTACTACCCCACATAAGCATAAATATAAATACGCTCGTAGGGTATACCCCGACGCTCAAATATCCGAAACGGATAAAATAACGTAAGAGAAGGAGTTTTTCCAATTAAAGGACAATCGGTTCGGGATTTATTGAGATTAATCAGAGTCGCCATTTGGGAATGATAATGGTGTCCCAAGTCACCGGTTAATCCCGCATCCGAGGAATTTTGACTCTTAAAAATGTCTGCGAAGCAAAGATCCGGATAAGGAACTCTGTTAACCCGGGAGAAGGTGTTAGGCATTCCCGGGTTCCATGGTTTTAGCACGGTCGCTCAATTGTTATTCCCGACTCTTGTTTGACTCAATTATAGATTTTAAACAATATATAATGCTTTTTACATTAGGTATTATTTTAAAGAATTTGCGGCATCGCGAAAACACGCCTCGAGTCATACCGCAACCAGTACGCCTATGACTTTCGGTGTATTTCAGCTTTGCCGAGATTTGGATTTGAGTCGCACCAAGTGCACACTCGTTCAATGGAAAGTACATTAACATCGCGCCCTAAATAACGTCTATCGGCTTTTAACTTTGGGGAGAGGCTATGGAATTTGCTATTAGCCTCTCCGGTTCTACTATGTTATCTTATTACTAAATGGGGGCCCCGGTGTTTGTTATTCGGGCGAGGCTCATCCCAATTTTCATTAAAGGATTCAATACTAGTATTTGGCTATGTTTTCTACATTTGTTTTTTCCTTAATCGATTTCTAATATTTAAACATTCCAGGCCCGTAATTTTGTTATTCAATGGGGCCTGGATTTCCAGAATAAGGATTTACTACATTAAAAACAGGTCCAGGTTCTTAAAGAACCAGACCTGATTCGGGCATTCTATCGCCAGCCCAGTTGGCATTATACAGAGATTCAGGCCCATAACACGCCTTGGGCCCAAACTAAATAAAATTGGAAACAATAGAAGCAACAGAACAAAGATACACATTTGAAATGCAAAGCACTTTTATTTATTCAGTGAAGGAAATCAATATCATACATTAGCTACAAATTAATTATTTATTACCATAAATCAGCACTAACAAACTACTTCTTCCTCTTACACTAGCGTTTTGAAGCTAATACCAGTTAATACCTAATTTGAGAAAGCGACGGATTACATAATGGACTTAAAGAATGATTAAACTAATTAACTATGGATCTGAATTAACTGATTAACTACTCACGAATATTTACATTACCAGTTTTGTTATGTACTAGGCATTTTTACATTACAAAGATGGTTCTAATTAAATTGTATCAATATCCGTAAATAAATAACCCAGAGACCTATTTATAATTATGCTACTGATTTCAATATGGCTTGTTTTATCACCAGATTATTAACCTAAAACATGATTAAAGCACTATCTAATCTAACATTTCCTATTTTTAAGCTTATCTATCTGTAAATGACATCTGATATGTGATTAAGACTTACGAATCTATTGTGAGTAAGTAACCAACCGATTTTTTGAAATTATTATTAACTAACCCATGTTTTAAGATCTATTACCTAATTAAGCTATGTGATACACTATTGCTACTATACTACTAGTTATTACAATGTTTTTGTTTTTCGTTTTTCGGCTACTACAGAATACTTCAATAGATAAATTACAAATCTAAACTAACAACACTAAACATAAACTACAGGACAGCAAATAATCGGATCCAGATCTTTATTTTTTATTTCAACAATTCACCATTACAGCTTCAAGTGAAAGAGATATCACACCTCCCTTTTTACTACCCCACATACGCATAAATATAAATACGCTCGTAGGGTATACCCCGACGCTCAAATATCCGAAACGGATAAAATAACGTAAGAGAAGGAGTTTTTCCAATTAAAGGACAATCGGTTCGGGATTTATTAAGATTAATCAGAGTCGCCACTTGGGAATGATAATGGTGTCCCAAGTCACCGGTTAATCCCGAATCCGAGGAATTTTGACTCTTAAAAATGTCTGCGAAGCAAAGATCCGGATAAGGAACTCTGTTAACCCGGGAGAAGGTGTTAGGCATTCCCGGGCTCCGTGGTTTTAGCACGGTCGCTCAATTGTCATTCCCGACTCTTGTTTGACTCAATGATAGATTTTAAACAACATATAATGGTTTTTACATTAGGTATTATTTTAAAGAATTTGCGGCATCGCGAAAACACGTCTCGAGTCATACCGCAACCAGTACGCCTATGACTTTCGGTGTATTTCAGCTTTGCCGAGATTTGGATTTGAGTCGCACCAAGTGCACACTCGTTCAATGGAAAGTACATTAACATCGCGCCCTAAATAACGTCTATCGGCTTTTAACTTTGGGGAGAGGCTATGAAATTTTCTATTAGCCTCTCCGGTTCTACTATGTTATCTTATTACTAAATGGGGGCCCCGGTGTTTGTTATTCGGGCGAGGCTCATCCCAATTTTCATTAAAGGATTCAATACTAGTATTTGGCTATGTTTTCTACATTTGTTTTTTCCTTAATCGATTTCTAATATTTAAACATTCCAGGCCCGTAATTTTGTTATTCAATGGGGCCTGGATTTCCAGAATAAGGATTTACTACATTAAAAACAGGTCCAGGTTCTTAAAGAACCAGACCTGATTCGGGCATTCTATCGCCAGCCCAGTTGACATTATACAGAGATTCAGGCCCATAACACGCCTTGGGCCCAAACTAAATAAAATTGGAAACAATTAAAGCAACAGAACAAAGATACACATTTGAAATGAAAAGCACTTTTATTTATTCAGTGAAGGAAATCAATATCATACATTAGCTACAAATTAATTATTTATTACCATAAATCAGCACTAACAAACTACTTCTTCCTCTTACACTAGCGTTTTGAAGTTAATACCAATTAATACCTAATTTGAGAAAGCAACGGATTACATAATGGACTTAAAGAATGATTAAACTAATTAACTATGGATCTGAATTAACTGATTAACTACTCACGAATATTTACATTACCAGCTTCGTTATGTACTAGGCATTTTTACATTACAAAGATGGTTCTAATTAAATTGTATCAATATCCGTAAATAAATAACTCAGAGACCTATTCATAATTATGCTATTGATTTCAATATGGCTTGTTTTATCACCGGATTATTAACCTAAAACATGATTAAAGCACTATCTAATCTAACATTTCCTATTTTTAAGCTTATCTATGTGTAAATGACATCTGATATGTGATTAAGACTTATGAATCTATTGTGAGTAAGTAACCAACCGATTTTTTGAAATTATTATTTACTAACCCACGTTTTAAGATCTATTACCTAATTAAGCTATGTGATACACTATTGCTACTATACTACTAGTTATTACAATGTTTTTGTTTTTCGTTTTTCAGCTACTACAGAATACTTCAATAGATAAATTACAAATCTAAACTAACAACACTAAACATAAACTACAGGGCAGCAAATAATCGGATCCAGATCTTCATTTTTTATTTCAACAATTCACCATTACAGCTTCAAGTGAAAGAGATATGTACCTGGTTTTGAAAGGAATGGGAAAATGGCAAATCAACAAGGCGGTGAAAATACAGCAACAACAACAGTAACAACCAGCAGTAGCTTCAACACCTGAATCCCGAAAATCCCAGCAATACGAAGAAAAACAAAAACAAACCAGTAAAAAATAGAAAAGAAAAATATTTTCCAGATTTTCTCTTTGTTTTGGCTTTCTAGCTTTGAACTCTTTTCACTTCTCAAAAGAAACTCTCAAAAATTGCATTTTTTCCATGTATACTTCTGTATCCAGAGTGTATATCGAGTGTATACTACAGCAGGGAATTTTTTTATTTTTTCTTCTCTTCCGATTTTTCCTCTCTTTTTCCCCCTTTTTTTCATAAGTCATCTCTTCTATTTATAGGCAAGAATTTCAAAAAATTTCAGATTTTTTATTAAAAAGAAAATATTTTTTTAATTTAAAGAAAACCCACTAATCCATGTTTTCCTCTCCTTGTTTTCTTCCTTGATTTCCTTGCCCCCAACTACTTTATGTCATGTAATTATGATTATTTTTTGCTAAAAAAAATCTGAAATTTTCTTTTTGGGCCAAGGGGTTTTGGGTTGGGTAAGGGTTCTTAGGATTGGGCATGTAACTTAATTTGCAAGATGGCCCAATCCAAATTTTTTCCATTTTGTTCTTCTCCATTATTCAACTTCCTAATTAATAAAGCCCAAAATACTAAGATTAATTTATAAAAACTAAAATTATCTTGAAATACTAATCTCATAATAATAATTGTCACCTAATTTTAAATGGTAATTAAAATACAATCACACAATTTGGACATTAAAGGCTAAAATGCAAAAGATGCCTATTTTTTGTGATTTTTATTTTTGTAAGATAAAATTAATTACTCCTAATTGTAGAATTAAATCTTAAATGCAAATGCGATATATATATATATATATATATATATATATATATATATATATATATATATATATATATATGTATTGTCATTATTTTTAAAAATGACACTAAATTCACAACAATTGCAAACAACACAAAACTCTTTTATTTTGAATTTTTGGGAGTAATTCTCATATAGCGCAAAAATCACGTGCTCACAGCTGCCCCTCTTTGCGCGTAAACACGAAGAGTTTCTGTGCAAAGACAAGTGAGCGGATACGAGCGATTTTAGCCCGTTTGAGCACTCCGTGAGAAGCATTTTTTTTTCACAATTTTGACCGAACCTTTGCTTCAAGAGGTTTCCTACATATCCCTGGCTAAAAGGGAATCAGGTCAATGTAGTTCGGAAAATTTTGGTAGCTGGGACTACCAATGAAACTGCGATTTTTTGCTGTTACTGTTGCTGCTGTTGCGGTTACTGCTTGCTGACCTCCTTATTACACCGGGGGAATGTAAAATGAAGAAGTTATTCTAAGCTATGATTCTACAATTACAATTATTCCTATCCTAGCTTTTGTTTGCTTCTCCTTGTCTCTTTTTTCTTTGATTTTTAGAGATGCTCACTCTCCTTTTTTTGTTGATTTTCTTTCTTGTTTTCCTCTTCTTCTTTTTTTTTTGATTTTCAATGGTACTTCTTGCTCTCGAGCTGAACCTGCTCAAAACAAAACAGCAAACTACTTTTTTTTTCTTTTTCTGCCCCAGTGTGGGCTTTTAGCTATATAAACCATGATGTGCAGAAATATATTCCCGTATTTGAAGGTGGGCGCCTAACAGAAATTAAACGTGCAATGCGATGCAGAAAAGTATTCCCGTATTCGAAGGTGGGCACCTAATAGAAATTAAACGTGCGATGCGATGCAGAAAAGTATTTCCGTATTCGAAGGTGGGCACCTAACAGAATTTAAACGTGCCATGCGATGCAGAAAAGTATTCCCGTATTCGAAGGTGGGCACCTAACAGAAATTAAACGTGCAATGCGATGCAGAAAAGTATTCCCGTATTCGAAGGTGGGCGCCTAACATAAATTAAACGTGCAATGCGATGCAGAAAAAATATTCCCGTATTCGAAGGTGGGCACCTAACAGAAATTAAACGTGCAATGCGATGCAGAAAAGTATTCCCGTATTCGAAGGTGGGCACCTAACGGAAATTAAACGTGCAATGCGATGCAGAAAAATATTCCCGTATTCGAAGGTGGGCACCTAACGGAAATTAAACGTGCAATGCGATGCAGAAAAATATTCCCGTATTCGAAGGTGGGCACCTAACAGAAATTAAACGTGCAATGCGATGCAGAAAAATATTCCCGTATTCGAAGGTGGGCACCTAACGGAAAATTAAACGTGCAATGCGATGCAGAAAAGTATTCCCGTATTCGAAGGTGGGCACCAAACAAAAATTAAACGTGCAATGCGATGCGGAAAAGTATTCCCGTATTCGAAGGTGGGCACCTAACAGAAATTAAACGTGCAATGCGATGCAGAAAAATATTCCCATATTCGAAGGTGGGCACCTAACAGAAATTAAACGTGCAATGCGATGCAAAAAGAAATATTCCCGTATTCGAAGGTGGGCACATAACAGAAATTAAACGTGCAATGCGATGCAAAAAAATATTCCCGTATTCGAAGGTGGGCACCTAACAGAAATTAAACATGCAATGCGATGCAGAAAAGTATTCCCGTATTCGAAGGTGGGCACCTAACAGAAATTAAACGTGCAATGCGATGCAGAAAAATATTCCCGTATTCGAAGGTGGGCACCTAACAGAAATTAAACGTGCAATGCGATGCAGAAAAGTATTCCCGTATTCGAAGGTGGGCACCTAACAGAATTTAAACGTGCAGTGCGATGCAGAAAAGTATTCCCGTATTCGAAGGTGGGCACCTAACGGAAATTAAACGTGCAGTGCGATGCAGAAAAGTATTCCCGTATTCGAAGGTGGGCACCTAACAGAAATTAAACGTGCAATGCGACGCAGAAAAGTATTCCCGTATTCGAAGGTGGGCACCTAACAGAAATTAAATGTGCAATGCGATGCAGAAACATATTCCCGTAGCCTGAGGACTGGGGAGTGGATTTTAAAAGATGTTACCTTCCTCTTTTTGGTATTTTCTTTTACCAATTATCTCTTGCCTGTGAATTTCTCCACTTATTGGCGAAATTCTCTTTTTGGTGTTTTCTATTTTCCACATTGGTCACATTCACTTTAAAGTGATTAGTGACAATTTGTTCCTGCATGAAACATAACTTATTAGATATAAACTGCTGGCAACTGGCATCTGCCGTCCCTGCTTCTTATTGCTTTCTTCTTTTTGCTTTTCTCATGTTGTGTAGCTTTCAACTCCTTATCCCTTGCAGACTCTTTTTGTATTTTCTCATTTTTTCCATTTTTGTTTTGTTTTCTTTTCCTTTGGCCATATTTTCCAAGCTTCCATATTTCCTTCCCAACTCTTCCTTCTTTCTGACCCAGTGTTGTTTCAGCTTTCGTTATCAGGAGCTTGGTAGTTAGCTCTCAAAAGGTAAACAATGAAATGCAGAAAAATAAAAAAAGGTAAGGGCGTTTTGGAGAGATGATAGAACTTATCCGGGTATTTGCCGGCTGATTCTGCTGACCATGCCATGTATTTAAACTCTGACCCAGTTCGTTCCAATCATTATTCTGTCTCCGAATTGTTTCCATCCCAAACCGATACTATTTTTTGTTGCTTTTCTCTTTTCTGGTAGTCATCACGATCGCCCTACGGTGCCTCGAAAGTTTTTCACCAATAGAACTCTCTCATTTATTCTCTCAACCTCACAATCGCCTCGCAGTGCCTGTTAAGGTTTTCACTAACAAGACTCTTTCATTTTATTTCTCTCAAACTCACAGTCATCTCACAATGCCGGTTAAGGTTTTCACCGATGAGACTCTCTCATTTTTCATTATTTCTCATTTTTCCTTTTGTATTTTGTTTTCTTACCACATGTGTTGTCCGATGTTTCGCTCCTCCTTCATTGTATTCGTTATCATTTCGAAATTGATCAGAAGGTCTTTCTTTGGACCGTAACGTGACTTTTGGATGGGTTAAGAAAGAAAGGTACAAAGGCTCAAAATCTCACGAGGGTTCAAAGATATTTACAACTCTCAGAATTATTAAACATAACTTCTGCCGCAGTTTCAATATGTGGGGAATTTTTGGATTTTTTCTTTATTATGACTGAACCTCAAAGAGGCTGCCTACGTACCCTTTCGGGATCAAGTCAGACGTAGTTCATGCAACTTCATTAGTTAGATGGATTTCTTTTGACTTTTTCCCGATTTCTTTGTCTTTTTCTCTCTTTTTTTTTTCATTTTTTCATTTTTCTATTTTTTATTCATTTTTTCATTTTTTTTTCATTTTGGCAATTTCGATCTTATTGCGCTAAAGCGATTCAGAGAGAGGGATATGAAAGAATATATTAGTTAAGGCTCAAAGGGGTTATCAATAGATAAAGTGTTTGGATAGAGAATAAAACGCCTTCGTCATTTCAATTCCAAAATCACAACAAAATACAAAACACATAATTGAAAAAGGAATCATACATAATATCTTTTGACTACATCTGAATTGATAGCAGTCTCTACGCACTTTCCTTCAACATCTGTTAAATACAATGCTCCATTGGACAACACCCGTGATACCAAAAACGGTCCCTGCCAATTTGGCGCAAACTTGCCCTTCGCCTCGGCCCAATGCGGTAAGATACGCCTCAACACAAGCTATCCGACTTCAAACTTTCGAGGTCGTACCTTCTTATTGTATGCTCTGGCCATTCTTCGTTGATACAATTGCCCATGGCAAACTGCGGCCAACCTCTTCTCATCGATCAAACTCAATTGTTCCAACTGGGCTTTTACCCATTCATCGTCATCTATCTCAGCTTCGGCTATGATCCGTAATGACGGTATTTCTACTTCTGCCGGTATAACAGCCTCTGTTCCATACACCAGTGTATAAGGTGTGGTTTCGATAGAAGTACGCACTGTCGTGCGGTAAACCATGAGAGCAAAGGGTAGCTTTTCATGATATTGCCTGGATCCCTCCACCATTTTTCGGAGAATCTTCTTGATATTCTTATTCGCCGCCTCTACTGCACCATTCGCCTTTGGCCTGTAAGGCGTGGAATTGCGGTGTGTGATCTTAAATCTCTCACAAACTTCCGCCATGAGATGACTGTTTAGATTGGCTCCATTATCTGTGATAATCACCTTGGGGATTCCAAATCGGCATATAATATTTTCATGCACAAAATCCACCACCGTTTTCTTCGTTACTGCCTTGAACGTCTTCGCTTCAACCCACTTGGTGAAATAATCAATTGTAACCAGAATGAACCTATGCCCATTGGAAGCAGCTGGATCTATTGGGCCGATGACATCCATGCCCCAAGCAACAAAGGGCCAAGGTGCTGACATTGTATGCAACTCATAAGGCGGAGAGTGGATCAGATCCCCATGTACCTGGCACCGGTGACATTTCTTTACATACCTGATACAATCACGCTCCATAGTGAGCCAGTAATACCCAGCTCTCAAAATCTTCTTTGCTAAAACATATCCGCTCATGTGGGGTCCGCATACTCCGGCATGTACTTCAATCATGATTTCATCTGCTTGTTGTGCATCCACACATCGTAATAAGCCCAGATCTGGTGTTCTTTTGTATATAACTCCTCCACTGAGGAAAAATCCATTAGCTAAATGCCCGATGGCTCTCTTCTGGTCTCCAGTGGCCTGCTCCGGGTATTTGCCAGCTTTCAGGTATTCCCTGATATCATGATACCACGGCTCTCCATCTGACTCTTTTTCTACAGCGAAGCAATAAGCATTTTGATCACAGAGTTGGATCTGAAGTGGATCTATATATGTCTTGTCGGGATGATGCAACATAGAGGACAATGTGGCCAAAGCATCTGCGATCTCATTGTGCATTCTTGGGATGTGTTTGAACTCTATAGACTGGAATCTTTGAGACATCCCGTGCAAACAATACCGATAAGGTATCAATTTCAAATCTCGTGTCTCCCCTTGGATTTGGTGTACCAAGAGATCCGAGTCACCCATGACCAAAATCTCTTGAATACCCATGTCAATTGCCATCCTTAATCCCAAGATGCACGCCTCATATTCGGCCATGTTGTTGGTACGGAAAAATCGGAGCTGAGCTGTGACGGGATAGTGCTGACCCGTACCTGAAATGAGTACCGCTCCGATACCAACAAATTCCAACAACCAAACCAAAGCTACTATAAGATTGTGATGACCCCGCCCGTCATCATGTGAGTTATCACCCCGTTACCCCCGTTATATGCTTGTTGATGTTGTAATATGCATGTTGGGTGAGTTTGAGTCAATCCGGGTTGAGTTTGATTGAAATTGAGATAGAAAGTCTCTTAGAAGAAGGAATAGTTGGGAAACGACAACTGGACGTTGACTATTTAGTTAGAGGGCTCGGAATCGGATTCTGATGATTCGGTTAGCTCCGGGAGGTCATTTATGAGCTAGGAAAGCAATCCGAATTGAATTTGGAGGTCCGGTGTAGAAATAGGCTTGAATTGGCTAAGGTTGAATTTTGGCGAAATCCGGACGGTAGGTGAGATTTTGATCCGGGAGTCGGAATGGAATTCCGACAGTTGCAGTAGCTCCGTTAGGTGATTTTGGATGTGCTTGCAAAATTTCAGGTCATTCGGAGGTCGTTTGGTCGGGGTTTTGATCGAATAAGAATTTTGAAAGTTATAGTTAAACTTAAGCTTGAATTTACTGAAAACAGACGATTTTGATGTTAACTATAGTGATTTAATGATTCGAGCAAGTTGGAATGAGGTAATAGATCATATCTGTATATTTGGTTGAGGTCTCGGGGGTCTCGGGTGTGTTTCGGATGTCCAACGGGTCATTTTTGGAAGATTTTTGCAGTTTTGAGCGTAAATGTAATGATCCAAAGGTCTATTTTTAGTTCTAGAGATCCAAATTTAACTTTGAGACTTCTAGAATTTAAATCATGAATTATAGGACTGATCTGGAAATTTTGGTTTAATTTCATCAAGTCACGATTGGGTTTTTGACGCGATATGTGAGTTAATTGTTTAACGAGCGAAATTGGTATTGAACTAAGAAAATGAGCTCCAAATTCAGTTTTGTTTGAACCACTAGATCCGTATCAAAATTATGGAGCCATAGGAATAAGAATCGTCTAATTTCGAGTTCGTATGATGGAGTTAGAGCCATTTTAGTAAAACATGATTGTGCTGCAATTTAGATAAAAAGCTGCTGCAATGAACAGTACCCGTGAATAGTACCCGTGAATAGTACCCGTGAATAGTACCCCGTAAATAGTACCCTGTGAACAGTAACACGGGTGAACAGTAACACGGGTGAACAGTTTTTGTTAAAAATTCTGGACAAAAGGCTTTTAATTGCATTTCATCCGCGACTCATTAATTGAAAACGTCCATTGTTGAGTCTTGGAGAGCAAAAGTGAAGGGAAATTGCTGGGATTTCACCGGGTTATCATCGGAGGTAAGTTTTATGGTTCAAATATGTGTTTTTATCTTAGAATCCTTCTCTATTTCACTGAAATTGGAAGAATTAATGGGGGATTTTAGCCCTAGGCCTAAATTATGGAAAATCAATGATTTGAATGGGCAAACGGAGTCCGATTTTGGTAAATTTTATATGCATAGGCTCGTATTGAGACAAGGATTCCGAATATGTGACTTTTGTAATTTTTTTAGAAGCGTACCAAAAGTTGGGTTTTGACAACTTTGTGGGTTTTGATGCAATTTGGATTATTTCGAATGGGTTACGTGAATTTAGCATATATTGATATATTATCATTGATTTTTAGCAGATTTAGCAATCGAGGAGATTGATTTGCGAGGCAAGCGCAAGGCGGACCGAGGCTTCTACCGGTTCGAGGTGAGTGGTAGTAGTAAACAATGTACTGAGGGTTTGAAACCCCGTACTAGCACTTCACAATGCTATATTGAGATGAGACACGCGTTCTCTGACGGGCGTAGTGACATTATGATTAAGGGTTCGGACTTGGTCCTTCCCGGCTAATAGAATATTGTATTGTATGACTGTTACTGAGATTATAACTGTACAATAGGGCTAAAAGCCATGTTTGGGGCCTTGTGCTAATCTGTAGAGCATTAGGGAACCTATAGAGCTAGGTGACCCTTATATCGTGTTGGAAACATACACTCAGCCGTAGCTCTAGCTGTATAGCATAATATGAGCCCGTACTAGATGTGTTCATTGAGAAAGATTATCTAAGGTGGAATTCCCTGTTCTAGCTGAGTGGGCCTGAAAGGCCAAGTCTATACCGATTGAGATGAGATAGGGTAAAGGACCCACTATGAGATGTTATATTGGGCCTGAAAGGCCAAGTCTATATTGACTGAGACAGGGTCAAGGACCCACTGTGATATATTATATTGGGCCTGAGAGGCCAAGTATATACTGACTGGAATAGGGTCGATGACCCATTATGAGGTATTATATATATATACCTATATTGGATCGGGCTGCACGCCGCAACAGTATATATATTGGATTGGACTACACGCCGCAGTGATATACATGTGGAACGGACTGCACGCCGCAGTATTATTGCGCTTGGGCTGTAGGAGCCCCTTCGGAGTCCGAGTCCGCACACATTCTCAGTGAGCGCTGGTGTATATCATGGGATCGGGCTACACGCCGCAGCAGTATAGATAAATATATATATATATTGGATCGGACTGCACGCCGCAGTAATACATGTGTGGATCGGGCTGCACGCCGCAGTATTATAGTGTTTGGGCCTAGGGAGCCCCTCCAAAGTCTGTATACACCCCCGGTGAGCGCCGTCGACGTTAAATGGAGCGGGCTGCGCGCCGCAGCGGTATATGTATTGGAGCGGGCTGCACGCCGCAGCATTATATTTATTCATATCCTATTACCTACTTAAATACTTATACATTATAGACATATACTGAAATATTTATATGTTATCGACAGATGTATATGTCTCCATATATTGAAATGGCTGTATACCGTAGTGGTACGAGCGAGGATGTGGTCGGTGTGGGACCTAGATGAGATAGATGTGGACTGGAGATCAGAGTACTCATTATAGTGATGACTAACCTGTGGGGGTTGCCTTAGAACTGTTTAGTGATAGTACAGGAGTTCTTATTTTCCGTTATTGTTTATTATTATTACTCATTGAGTTGAAATATACTCATCCCACTCCCTTGCACTTTTTGTGCAGATATACAGGTTCAGGAGGGCAGTTGAGCTATCGCAACTGCTTTATTATCCCCATTCTGTGGAGACTTCGAGGTAGCTGCCAACGTCTGCAGTACCTGACCTCTTTCTTTTTATCATTTTGTTGTCTCCATTCTGGTTAGACTTGATTTTGTAGCAGATCTCATTTGTAGAGGCTCAGACTTGTGACACCACGATTTGGTTGGGACTGTGTTCTTGTATTTCAGTTCTACACTTCTTGATTTGTTATGAAAACAGGCTAATCACGCCGATTAATCGGTATTAATTATACTTGGCTGGTTTAATTGGATAAGACGGTCGGGCTTGCCTAACAATGTGTTGGGCGCCATCACGACCGGGGTTTGGGGTCGTGACAAGTTGGTATCAAAGCCTAGGTTAACAGGTCTCGCGAGTCATGAGCCGGTTTAGTAGAGTCTCGTGGATCGGTACGGGGACGCCTGTACTTATCCTCGGGAGGCTGCAAACTTTTAGGAAAGTTTCAAATTCTTGGAATTCTCATCGTGCGTGTTTTATTCAGCTTGAGATGTAATTCTTGAAATTTCTCCTGCACATTGATACGCGCACTCGAGTGCTTAGTGATAAATTTGCCTTGACGGCTTGTGATTCCCTAATCGAGGGACGAGATATAATCTTTGTGAATTCATGTTGGGCCTGTCTGGAGGACTTGAGGCCGGATCCTTGTCTATGGCTTGTGCATCGAGGTGCTAACTTCGCGAGCCGGTATTATGAAATTCATGCGATCGGTATTGATCTTAATCGTGAAAATGGCAGTTTGATAACGGGTGAGCTGTAAGGTATTCAATCCTTATATCTGTTACGTAGCCCTAGCTATGGGCATGGTGAGTATGTTCATGTTCCTTAGTGGAAAGGTAAAGTGCATTAAGTGTGGTAGTATGAGTTCAGACGCAAGAAAACCAAATTGGTTGTACTAGGTGTATCATGGTGAAAGGTATATGTGTTATGATTTGAGCAGGTGCAGCGCATGTTCATGTACTAATGCTGATGATATAATTCGTGTAGTATTGAGATTTATGTTGTTGAAATACATTGTGACGTCTTGTTGAGTTGTGGGTGTATTGTTAGAATGGTTTGGTGATTCTCTGCCAGGTGGATAGGCCAATTTACAAAGGAAACTCTGCCGAAATTTTTGAAAAATTTGGGACTTAGAAAAGATGTTGTGGCCTGAGGAATGGGCTTAGCTGTTGCGTGTGAATGAATACGAGAATTGCAAAAGAGTTAAGATTTCCAATGATTCGAGTCTCCGCCAAAGTTTGTAAATAGCTCGAGTTTAATCTCACTGTAACATTGGAGCATCAATTGAGTAAGAATGCTATGAGTGGTTAAAAGTGCTTTGATGTATGGCTCCGAGCCAAGTTGGGGAGGTTGTTATTGACTAACTGATTGCACTATTGTGTGCTATGATGGTTCTGTCCCCAAGCATGTTGGGAAAAAATTCTGACGAAGGTTATGGTGCTTCGTAGATGTGAGAAAATACTAGGAGGTTTTGAGCGGTTGTTGCTAAAGAATGTTTGATGTATAGAAAAGAAAGATAGTTAATTGTATCCGTATGTAATCATGTTATGTGGTGTCAGAGTTCTAGTAAGGCCCGAGTGGTTCTGTTTAATAAGGCAGTTGAATTATAACTGGTTAATGGTGAATGCCGCCCGAGAATAGCCTTGCGGTGTTCAAGATTTACGCTTGCAACAATCAGGTGCCTTAAGATTGTGTACGTGGCTAAAGACCATGGTTTCGTTAGAAGAAATCAAGACTTTTGTTATGTTATGGGGATGATGAGATTCTTTGTATCCGTATTGAAAGGTAATGATAACAAATTCAAATTGCAGGAAGTTCTTCAAAACAAAGTATAGTAGAATGTGGTATTTCTGGGAAACAATTGAGAGAGTATTCAGTGGCCTATGGGACTTAGACCGTATGGTCTTATGTACGAGTCTTGTGTGGTAACATGGGTTGAGGCATTGTGGTGCTGCAGTAAAGACTAGTATTAAATTAAAGATGAATCAGAAAGGAAATTGGGTAAATGGATCAACTTGTTATTAAACCGAAATGGTATGATAAGGAATACGATTAATTCCTAGTATATGTTTGAAGTAATGAGTCTCGCCGATATTGTGCAATAAAGCTTTTGAGTATTGGCAGTTGTGTAACTCGGTATGTGTATAAGGACTCAGTTCTGGCAATTTAACTTATGCAATGTAATTGGGAGAAAGGGTTTGTGATGTGTTTTACCGTGGTTTGAAAAGGAGTGTATTTCCTGTTGGTATGTAAAGCTTGGAATGTGTAATGAGTTTTCTCTATATGGGATCATGAAAGTCCTTGACTAGTTGAGTGTGCTGATATTTGCGGCGTAGGGAAAGGGATATGAATTTTCCCTGTTGTCTTAGTGTGGTATGGTATATGCGATGTGTTATGGAAAGTTGAAAACGACATGTTCAAGTTTTGAGATCAATTCATATTATATGGGGAGTCATTAAAATCCTCAAGCAGCGTGGGCAGCTGCAGATAATCTGAGAATCAATCTTCCCGGTGATTTAGGAGAATGGTACTGCTATACTAGTATTTCGGCAGAGTCTATGGTCAAAAAGGGGCCAGGTAAAATAAACTGATAATATCTAGCGGTATGGTGGTATACTCCCGTTGGATCGACTGTAATAATTGAGTCGTTGATGACATAGTGAAATTTATGAATGGCTTTCGTGGTATGAATGGACGCTTGAGGTGCGTTATGTAATCGTACGGTGAAGTACCGAATCAGGCATAGTGATCCCTGTGTTATGTATGTGTTGGAGACTAGACGTTCTCGTAACCCGCCTACGCAGCGGTGGTATATCGTGTGTATCGGCACAGTGTAGCAGTTATCGGAAATTGGAAGCTTTAGTGGCTATCTCATTACTTGATATGATGAATTTGAATAATGATATACGATTGCTGACTGGCTGTCATAAGCTAGGTTTTCCAGACTAATGTGATATGGACTATGTTAGAAACATGTCGCAAACTGCATGGCAGAGCGCATCAGATCATGCTCCAGTAGGGTGGATGTACCCTAGAGCCGGCGGACGGTTGGTAGGTATTGCTTTGCCAGTTGGGCCTTCGTGGCGGATGTCAGTGTAGAGGTATCTACCATTGATTCAGTTCCGGTATTGAGGAACTTTGTCGGATGAGTTTCATGTGACCGAGCTCGAGGCTATATATACATGTTTGTTGCAATGAGCAACTTGAGTCGATGTGCATTCCCTTTTTCTAGATTTATGCGTGGATCGGGTGGCACGCCGCCACATGTATAGTATCTGGATCGGGTGGCACGCCGCCACATGTATGGTATCTGGATCGGGTGGCACGCCGCCACAGGTATGCTATTGGAACGGGTTGCGCGCCGCAACAGCGTGATGTGGGAAATATAGCTTCCTATATGTACCTTGTACACAATACTTCCTCTCTTCTGAGGAATAGTCCGTATTGGGTATCGCTCGGGGAATAGCACATCGGTTGTGTCCATTCAGGATTTGATAGCACATACTAAATGTATCACCGCGTGTGATTGATTGCTTGATTTCAGACCTAAATATGTGTATGGATGACCGTTTTGAGCATTGCGACTTGAGGTGCTCCATGAGTAATAGTGTTTGGATAGAATCATGAGTTGTGGCAAGGCCACGTGATGTTATGACCTTTCGAGGAGGATTCAGGTACTCTAATTCTATGATGTGAGACGAGAATCTCAGTTATGTGTTGTGACGGTATTGAAGAATTTGAATTATGGCTCTTTGTGCGAGTCAGTTGTCATGATTCGAGTGTGTTCAGATCGTTCTTATTGGAGCCTGTGTTGTGCTCGTTGTGGCCTAGGCCGATGCTGAGGTGTCATGTCACCAGTGTGGTGTGTTATAACCGAAATGATCATTCGAGTCATTAATGAGAGCGAGCATATATGATTTCAGCTCGTTAGAAAGGTAATATCGAGGTTTGGCTCCGAAACTTATTGTGGTATCGGTTTTAAAAGGGAAATAGATTCACGAATGGTTGACCCGAGAGATGGGTTCGGTATATCGCGTGCTTCAGTTGCCGTGGGCAGGATATGAAGGTGTTGGAATAAGACTCTATCTAATGAGAAAGGTTCTTTCTGCTAGTATTTGGTTATTGTGGCCAATTGTCGTGATTAGAGACTATCGTATCGAGTGATCGGGTTGTTTGATACATCATGTGATCTCACCCGGAGTGGTGAGTTGGCTATTACAGTTGGATCGTGTGTACTCTGAGTATAGATGTGGGATTCAGACTGGTATATGATTTCGGAAAGTGCAATGTGGTTTATGGTTCAGTTAGACTGTGGAAATTCAGCTATACTATGTTATCGGACTTATGAAAGATAGGGTGAAGTGGTATCGCCCCGAATATATGCTTGGTAAGGTCATTCGGCTATTGGGTCACTTCCAGTAGACCTCAACAACCAAACCAAAGCTACTATAAGATTGTGATGACCCCGCCCGTCATCATGTGAGTTATCACCCCGTTACCCCCGTTATATGCTTGTTGATGTTGTAATATGCATGTTGGGTGAGTTTGAGTCAATCCGGGTTGAGTTTGATTGAACTTGAGATAGAAAGTCTCTTAGAAGAAGGAATAGTTGGGAAAAGTCAACTGGACATTGACTATTTAGTTAGAGGGCTCGGAATCGGATTCGATGATTCGGTTAGTTCCGGGAGGTGATTTGTGACTTAGGGGAACAATCGGAATTGAATTTGGAGGTCCGGTGTAGAAATAGGCTTGAATTGGCTAAGGTTGAATTTTGGCGAAATCCGGACGGTAGGTGATATTTTGATCCGGGAGTCGGAATGGAATTCCGACAGTTGCAGTAGCTCCGTTAGGTGATTTTGGATGTGCCTGCAAAATTTCAGGTCATTCGGAGGTCGTTTGGTCGGGTTTTTGATCGAATAAGAATTTTGAAAGTTATAGTTAAACTTAAGCTTGAATTTGCTGAAAATAGACGATTTTGATGTTAACTATAGTGATTTAATGATTCGAGCAAGTTGGAATGAGGTAATAGATCATATCTATATATTTGGTTGAGGTCTCGGGGGTCTCGGGTGTGTTTCGGATGTCCAACGGGTCATTTTTGGAAGATTTTTGCAGTTTTGAGCGTAAATGTAATGATCCAAAGGTCTATTTTTAGTTCTAGAGATCCAAATTTAACTTCGAGACTTCGAGAATATAAATCATGAATTATAGGACTGATCTGGAAATTTTGGTTTAATTTCATCAAGTCGCGATTGGGTTTTTGACGCGATATGTGAGTTAATTGTTTAACGAGTGAAATTGGTATTGAACTAAGCAAATGAGCTCCAAATTCAGTTTTGTTTGAACCACTAGATCCGTATCAAAATTATGGAGCCATAGGAAAAAGAATCGTCTAATTTCGAGTTCGTATGATGGAGTTAGAGCCATTTTAGTAAAACATGATTGTGGTGCAATTTAGATAAAAAGCTGTTGCAATGAACAGTACCCGTGAATAGTACCCCGTGAATAGTACCTTGTGAACAGTATCTTGTGAACAGTAACACGGGTGAACAGTAAAACGGGTGAATAGTATTTTGTTAAAAATTCTGGACAAAAGGCTTTTAATTGCATTTCATCCGCGACTCATTAATTGAAAACGTCCATTGTTGAGTCTTGGAGAGCAAAAGTGAAGGGAAATTGCTGGGATTTCACCGGGTTATCATCGGAGGTAAGTTTTATGGTTCAAATATGTGTTTTTATCTTAGAATCCTTCTCTATTTCACTGAAATTGGAAGAATTAATGGGGGATTTTAGCCCTAGGCCTAAATTATGGAAAATCAATGATTTGAATGGGCAAACGGAGTCCGATTTTAGTAAATTTTATATGCATAGATTCGTATTGAGACAAGGATTCCGAATATGTGACTTTTTTAATTTTTTTAGAAGCGTACCAAAAGTTGGGTTTTGACAACTTTGTGGGTTTTGATGCCATTTGGATTATTTCGAATGGGTTACGTGAATTTAGCATATATTGATATATTATCATTGATTTTTAGCAGATTTAGCAACCGAGGAGATTGACTTGCGAGGCAAGCGCAAGGCGGACCGAGACTTCTACCGGTTCGAGGTGAGTGGTAGTAGTAAACAATGTACTGAGGGTTTGAAACCCCGTACTAGCACTTCACAGTGCTATATTGAGATGAGACACGCGTTCTCTGACAGGCGTAGTGACATTATGATTAAGGGTTCGGACTTGGTCCTTCCCGGCTAATAGAATATTGTGTTGTATGATTGTTACTGAGATTATAACTGTACAATAGGGCTAAAAGCCATGTTTGGGGCCTTGTGCCGATCTGTAGAGCATTAGGGAACCTATAGAGCTAGGTGACCCTTATATCGTGTTGGAAACATACACTCAGCCGTAGCTCTAGCCGTATAGCATAATATGAGCCCGTACTAGATGTGTACATTGAGAGAGATTGTCTAGGGTGGAATTCCCTGTTCTAGCTGAGTGGGCCTGAAAGGCCAAGTCTATACCGATTGAGATGAGATAGGGTAAAGGACCCACTATGAGATGTTATATTGGGCCTGAAAGGCCAAGTCTATATTGACTGAGACAGGGTCAAGGACCCACTGTGATATATTGTATTGGGCCTGAGAGGCCAAGTATATACTGACTGGAATAGGGTCGATGACCCATTATGAGGTATTATATATATATACCTATATTGGATCGGGTTGCACGCCGCAACAGTATATATATTGGATCGGACTGCACGCCGCAGTAATATACATGTAATATACATGTGGGACGGACCGCACGCCGCAGTATTATTGCGCTTGGGCTGTAGGAGCCCCTTCGGAGTCTGAGTCTGCACACATTCTCAGTGAGCACTGGTGTATATTATGGGATCGGGTTGCACGCCGCAGCAGTATAGAGATATATACATATATATATTGGATCGGACTGCACGCCGCAGTAATATTTGTGTGGATCGGGCTGCACGCCGCAGTATTATAGTGTTTGGGCCTAGGGAGCCCCTCCGAAGTCTGTATACACCCCCAGTGAGCGCCGTCGACGTTAAATGGAGCGGGCTGCGCGCCGCAGCGGTATATGTATTGGAGCGGGCTGCGCGCCGCAGCGGTATATGTATTGGAGCGGGCTGCGCGCCGCAGCATTATACTTATTCATATTCATATATATACTAAAATATTTATATGTTATAGACAGGTGTATATGTCTCCATATATTGAAATGGCTGTATACCGTAGTGGTACGAGCGAGGATGAGGTCAGTGTGGGACCTAGATGAGATAGATGTGGACCGGAGATCAGAGTACTCATTATAGTGATGACTAACCTGTGGGGGGTCGCCTTAGAACTGTTTAGTGATAGTACAGGAGTTTTTATTTTCAGTTATTGTTTATTATTGTTACTCACTGAGTTGAAATATACTCACCCCACTCCCCTGCACTTTTTGTGCAGATATACAGGTTCAGGAGGGCATTTTGAGCTATCGCAACTGCTTTATTATCCCCATTCTGTGGAGACTTCGAGGTAGCTGCCAACGTCCGCAGTACCCGACCTCTTTCTTTTTATCATTTTGTTGTCTCCATTCTGGTTAGACTTGATTTTGTAGTAGATCTCATTTGTAGAGGCTCAGATTTGTGACGACACGATTTGGTTGGGACTATGTTCTTGAATTTCAGTTCTACACTTCTTGATTTGTTATGAAAATAGGCTAATCACGCCGATTAATCGGTATTAATTATACTTGGCTGGTTTAATTGGATAAGACGGTCGGGCTTGCCTAACAATGTGTTGGGCGCCATCACGACCGGGGTTTGGGGTCGTGACAATTTTCCATCCTGGTCTCTCATCTAGCTCCATCTCCTCGACAATCATTGCCTCCTCATCCAGAAAGTATGTCTTCAATGGCTCATACTCATCATCCACCGGATTCTCAGCTAAGTGGTCTGCAATAGCTTGTGCCTTCATTGCCGTACGAGTCACATAGATAATGTCAATTTCTGTAAGCAGAATCTGCCATTTAGCAAGTCTTCCCGTAGGCATAGGCTTCTGAAATATGTACTTAAGAGGATCCAGTCGTGATATCAAGTATGTGGTATATGCTGACAAATAATGCTTCAACTTCTGAGCTACCCAAATCAACGCACAACAAGAGGTTCTTTCAAGTTGAGTATATTTCACCTCGTAGGACGTGAACTTCTTGCTGAGGTAATATATGGCTTGTTCTTTCTTGCCTATCTCGTCATGCTGACCCAATACACAACCAAAGGAGTTATCAAGCACTGTCAGATACAAAATCAAAGGTCGCCCTGGTTCTGGAGGAACTAACACTGGGGGATTGGCCAAATATTCCTTGATCTTGTCAAAGGCTTCCTGACACTCGTCGGTCCATTTCACCGCTGCATCTTTCTTCAACAACTTGAAGATTGGCTCACACGTTGATGTCAATTGAGCAATGAATCGACTAATGTAATTCAGCCTTCCTAGTAAACTCATTACCTCCTTCTTGTTCTTTGGCGGAGGTAATCTTCGGATAGCCTTGATCTTTGATGGATCTAGTTCAATACCTCGCCGACTTACTATAAACCCCAGTAATTTCCCTGAAGGTACTCCAAAGGCGCACTTCGCAGGATTGAGCTTTAAATTGTACCTCCGGAGTCTTTGGAAAAACTTTCTCAAATCTCTCACATGATCAGGTTGCTTTTTGGACTTTATGATGACATCGTCCACATACACTTCAATTTCTCGATGCATCATATCGTGGAACATTGTGGTCATTGCCCTCATATAAGTTGCCCCGGCATTCTTCAATCCAAACGGCATTACTCTGTAACAATACGTTCCCCAAGGTGTAATGAAGGCAGTTTTCTCAGCGTCTTCTTCGTCCATCAGGATCTGGTGATAACCGGCATAACAATCCACAAATGAACCGATTTCATGCTTGGCGCAATTGTCGATCAATATGTGAATGTTTGGCAATGGGAAGTCATCCTTCGGACTGGCTTTGTTGAGGTCTCTGTAGTCCACACACACTCTGGTTTTTCCATCTTTCTTTGGGACCGGCACAACATTCGCCAACCAGGTGGGGTATTTGGTAACTCGTATGACCTTTGCTTCAAACTACTTATTCACCTCTTCTTTTATCTTCACCCTAATATCCGTTTTGAATTTCCTCAACTTTTGCTTTACCGGCCGACATTCAGAATAAATAGGCAACTTGTGTACCACTAAATCAGTGTTGAGTCCGGGCATGTCATCATAGGACCAGGCAAAAATATCCTTAAACTCATGTAGCAACCTTATCAATTCATCCCTGAGGGGTACCTCCAAATGAACACTAATCTTTGTTTCTCGGACATTATCTTCGCTCCCCAAATTTATAGATTCTGTATCACTCAAATTCGGTTTGGGTTTTTCCTCATATTGTTTCATGTCCTTGCTTATTTCCTCCAGGGCTTCCTCATCCTCACATTCTATTTCACTATCTTCCTCAATTTCTTGTATGGTAATGTGATTGTCAGAACTGGGTCTAGAATCCTTCACGCATGACATGGCATCAGAATCAACACATGCAGAACTGTACAAAAGGAAAAATAAAGAATAATAAGGCAAAAGTGAAGAAAAGGAAAACTGCATTTCATTGATAAAAAGAACGAACAAAGTTCGGGATACATTTTGATTTTCTTTTCATGAGGGGGATGGGAGAACTATAAAAATAACAATTTTGGGAAAGCAATGATGAAATTTTGGAGCTAACTACCAAGACTCCTTCCTGATAGGGAAAGGAGTAGCTTCCCAATTGTTCAACATGATTCCAGGTCCCACAAACTGCACATCCATTTTGCTTGTGCGTTCCCCCACTTCAACCATATTCACCTCCCAAAACATCTTCTCTAAACTCAGCACTTCGTTATCAGGTCGGGTCTCGATGCACTTTGTCGCAGCAGATGTCCGATATTTTGTACTAGGCTTGACGAAGGTGTCGGATAGTTTGGGTATAGGCTTAGGCAAGGTCCAGTTCTTTTTGGCTTTTGAGGCTCTCTGGATGTCGGCAAAGGTGGGTTTGAACCCTAAGCCGAAAGTACCTTTGTTTTCTGGAAGCTGAACCGGCTGAATAACTCCCTGCAATGCTTTGCCCAATCCCTTCCCTGGTGCAAACCCATTTCTAAGCATCTCTTTGGCCACCATTGATGAGTGGCAATTTTACCACTCATTGTAGCCTCTTTTGCTTAGCTTTTTATGCCTTTTTAATATGAAATGAGGTTGCTTTTGGTGGTTATTGCTAGATTTTCAGGTAAATGATGCTAGTAGGTGATTCGGGCTGAAGTGACAAGGAATTGAGCTAAGAAGAGAAGAAATATTGCAAAACTGTCAGGCATTTCGCTTCTGCGTAATTCTAATCGTAGAAGCGATCTCGCCTCTGCGAGATCCTAGTCGCTTTTGCGAATTGTCGAGAGTCAGCAAGGTTCGCTCCTGCGGAGATGAAGACGCAGAAGCGCTCACGCTTCTGCGATGTAAGGATCGCGCCTGCGGAAGAATCGCTTGTGCGGAATCATACGCGCTTCAGCGGGGTCGCTTCAGCGACCATATGTACGCTTCTGCGATGGATCGACAGGAGGCCCAATTGTCGCTTCTGCGAGAATTGTCCGCTTAAGCGGAGTCGCACATGCGAGGTATTTTCCGCAGGTGCGAATATTGAGCATCAGACCTGGGCAGAATGGGCATTTCACACGTTTTGACCCTAAATCAATTATATACTCGTCCAAACAGACATTGTAGGATATATCACTGAATCTCTAATCAATTTCTACAACTCTTGAACATATTTTTACTCTTTGGCTTAGAGAGAAGGCTAGGGTTTTGCACACACACTTGGGTCTTGAAGATGAAAGCTTGTGGTTAAGGATTTCTTACCCATTTATGTTTATTTCTTCATTTCCTTGCTTTGTATTGTATATCTAAGTGTGTAGTATTTATTTCCAACACTTGAATCTTGTTTATGGGAATATTCATATTTAAAGTGTGGATTAAATATCTTGTTGTGCTTATGTATTGAATGATTTTTATATATTTATGAATTGAGTTATTGTTACTTTAATTATTCTTGTTCTTCAATGTTTCCAAAGAGATTAGCTAACTCTAGGACTCGCCCATTTACTTTGAATTAATTTTGGAAAAGATAATTCGAAGTTGGGAAAGAATAATTAACAAGAACTTGAGGCGTTAACCTTCACTTTATAGATTCAACCTAGGGATAGGATTGACTACTTGTAGCTTATCGGGTGCGCTTAATCTTCTAATTGAGATTAGGGATAATTCAATTAGGAAGTCTTGTTAGTCTTCGGAAGAAGCTAATTAAGAATTATTATCCGTGGCTAATTAACATAAACTCACTCATATTTGTAAAATCATGAAATACATTGGATCGTTACTTGAGTGTAATTCCCGATGCATTCATACTTGTAGCCATTGATCATTTTATTCGCTTTCTAGGTTAGTTTATATTTCCGCATTTAGATATAAACATTTTCCAAAACCCAAAATCTAAAGTGTTTGGCTTAGCGCGACTAGCGATAATTTTCTTGCATTCCTAATCGCCTACATATTGTTCTCTGTGGGATTCGACCTCGACTCATAGTTGGGTAAATATATTGCATACAACCGTGTCTATTGCTTTTTAGCGGTGGAAATGGACGTTATCAAAAATGGCGCCGTTGCTGGGGAACAATTTGGCGTAATTTAGGTTGTTTGAGAAGTAAGCGAAAGTGCTTTGGTCCAAACTTGTGAATATTTGTGTAATTATTTTTCTTACCTTGGGTCTATTTTTAGTGTTTGTTTCTTGTTTATTTTCTTAATTTTAAAAAAATGGCATCATATAACGAAAATTGGTCGGATGGTAGTTGTTCATATTTTGATGATCCTTGTCCTTATTGTGGAGGACCACACTCATGGCAAAATTGTTTAAATTCTCCCGGGGGTGGATTGTGCGCACAATTCCAAACCCATGAGTGGAGTATTTGTGATAAGTGTGGTTTCCAAAATGGTCATTGGGATGATTGTGCTTACTTTTTATTCCCTTCCCCAAGCCCCTACTATGATGGTTCTATTTGTTTTGATGAGAATTATAGGGTTATGGAGGTGAAAGAATTTGAGCATGGTCAAAATGGAGAATTCAAGCTCATGTTGGAGTGTTTACTCGAAGAAGGAAACAAGGAAGAAAATGCCTTGGAACATCTTTTGGAGACTAGTCTCCAAAATGGTTTAGCACTAGAAAGGTTACACTCACAAATGAATGAAATGATCAAAGCCTCGGAAGTAGATGAAAACCAAGAATCCATCTTGGATGTTGAAAATGAAAATCCTTCCTTGGAAATTGATCAAAACCAAGAAGAATTCTCTAATGCCCAAAATGAGAGAAAATTGCTCATGTTGGAGATCATTCTTGAAAATGAGGAGAAGCGCAACTTTGCACTCGAGGACTTGAAACAATGCATAAATTACAATGGTGAACACATCCACACTTTGGAGGATCAAATGCAAATTTTGGTTGAGGCTAACTATGCCCAACAAATTTCTTGTGTGGATGAAAGCCAAGAAGAGTCCAATTCCGAGGAAGAGAGTGAGCTTTACTTTGAGGAGTCAAGAATTGAACATCCGCCAACCAACTCAATGAGTGTTGTTGATGCCGACAAAAACATGGAATTGGAGTTAACCGGTGTAAATGCTAATGTGGTTGTTGTTGACTCTAATCCGGGGGAAAAAGAGAATGTCAACATAGAAGAATTGCAAAGTGTGGGCTTAAAGTCACATTCCAAACATTTTTCAACCTTGGAATTGTGTGGTGACACGGGAGTTGAACCACATGAATCAATGAAGAAATGTGAGGAGGAACAACTTTGGCCATACATTTTACAGTTTGAGGAGGCAAGAAGTCAAAACGACATTCCTCACTTGAAAGCCAAGAAGTGCAAAATGAAAATTTTAAGCATTGGCTCTAACATCCAATTACCACCCCCCATCGCTCGTGGTCATAATCTTGATTCCAAGCTAGGGGCCCAATTCATATCATCCAAGTGGCGAGAAAAGTGGTAATGTTGTTTGTGTCGTGCCACGACATTAAATGCGGCGCTTGGTGGGAGGCAACCCATCGTTTTCAAAATTTTTAGTCGTTTTTCAAAATTTTTCATTATTTTTGAAAATTTCTTTTTTGTAATATCTTAGAATATTATGTTGAACTAATCTGCCAAGTTTGAGAATTTTTGGAGTTGATTTGAGCAGGTCGAGGTATCCGGACAGTCACATTCCAGTAGCTGAAGAAAATTGGCACCAAAACTCTGCTAGAACCGCCTCTGCGATAAAACAGTCGCACCTGCGGTCTCGCAGAAGCGTCAGAAGGATCGCAGAAGCGCCATTTTCGCACATGCGGCACGTTTTGTGCTTTAGCGACAACGCAGAAGCGGTTATAAAAATGCAGAAGCGGCTTTCTCCGCAGAAGCGGCCACCTAATCGCTTCAGCGTTTCCGCAGGGGCGTGAATATTTTCGCAGAAGCGAATATCGTCCAGTTTTTAATTTCAAAACAGAGGGGGTTAAGTCTTTTGGTTACCCATCTTCTCTTCACATAAAAACCGTTTCCCTTACCCTAAATCCCCAAAAATTCCGAATTTTTCTTAGAAATTTGTCAAAAGCATCTCGTGTAGTCTCTTTCTCTTCTGCAAACATCAGGTAATCTCTTCCCATTCCTTGTGATTTCCATATTTAACAATATTTGTAGGTATTATATCTTGAATTTTATTTTCCTTCTTTTGGTTTTTAAATTCTAGATTGTTTTAGGAAGTGAGGAATTGGTTGAGTGTAGATAATGTGTGCTGTTAATTGTGAACAAATTTTGGGAAGTCTAGTACCACAACCAATGTTCAAAGAGAGGTCAAATTAAATTGCCCGCAAGATGTTTGTCACATTGTTTCAATGAAGTATTGTGGCTTTACATCACAAATGGGACTTAATTGAATCATAAATCCTTTTACTGCACTAATACAAGCCAAAAATTTGTTTAGACATTGATAAATAAGTGAAATTTTTTTGATGAAAGTGCTGGGAGTGAAGAATTTGTCGAACACCGTAGAAGCGAAATGATTTTCGCAGAAGCGAATCCGCTTCTGCGGAGTAGGCCACGCAGAAGCGATACCCCTCGCAGAAGCGAGCGCTTCTTCGCAGAAACGTAGCCGCTTCTGCGGCTCTATCTTTGCAGAAGCGAAAAGCACCGCAGAAGCGAAGAAATTTTCGCAGAAACGGAACCGCTTCTGCGGCTCTTTGTTCGCAGAAGCGAAAACTGGAAATTTTTGCAATTTCCAGTAGCTTTGCAACTGC
This sequence comes from Nicotiana noctiflora, assembly GCA_032618575.1. NCBI lineage: Eukaryota > Viridiplantae > Streptophyta > Magnoliopsida > Solanales > Solanaceae > Nicotiana > Nicotiana noctiflora. The sequence continues at coordinate 50,207 of JASVEL010002081.1, read as the reverse complement.
TCGTTCCCGGGCCCGTTCAATCCAAACTTTTGGCTAACTTGCAGTGTTTTGAAGTTCTTAATATAGTTCAATTGCCCAATTGACGTTGTGTTGAATTTTTGTAGGTAATTTATTTGAAAATGGACGCAACCACAAGCGGACAACGGAGGGAAATTGAAGAAGAAATCAATGAACCTTATGATGATACTCGCTTCATGTCCGCTGACTGTGAGCGGAGATATTTGGATGACCTCGTCCACAAAAAGGTTATCCTTGAAAAAGGAATTCATGAAGAGAAGTTGGTAGAAAAGCTTCCGGATTTCTACGCTCGACTTGAATCATCGGGATGGTCCTGCTTTATCCCCACTCCTTGCCAAGCCAATGAGGAGTGGGTCCGTGAATTCTATGCTAACCTCAGGCGGGTAAATTTTGATAGCCCACGGATAGTCATCCGAGGAAAGTTAGTGAGATTTGGCATTGAACAAATTAATGATACTCTTGGAATTCCCAACTTTCCGGTGGACCACGTACGAGAAAAGGATACTTGTGAAAATGGAGCTTGGCTTGTCTCCAAGCTCTTTCCACCACAGCTCAGAGAAAAATGGGGAACCCGAAGAAAAGGGTTCAAATCCACCGACTTCACAGCCGAGGCTAAAATGTGGCTATACATCCTCAACAACAGAGTTTCTCCTTGTGGCAACATGACCGATGTTTCCTACACCCGAGCACTGATCATAGCATGCATTTTAGATGGCACACCGGTGATTGTAGGATACTACATTCTACAGGAGATGAGACAGTACTTGAGAGAGTACTCAAGCAACAAGGATGCAGGTCTGTTATTCCCTTCTCTTATCACAATGCTATGCACCAGGGCAGAGGTTGATGTCCGTAGCACCGATCGGTGGCTACCAGCGGACAAACCTTTTCATCCATTGAGAGTGACAGGAGAGGGGAGTGCGGTTAAAAGCAAGAAGAGGAAAATCACTTTCACAGCCACCGGTTCAGAGTCCTCTTCACAGACAGCTGCTCAGGGGCCATTTATGATCCTTAACTCCGAGCTTCAGACCATTAAGGAGTTAGTATCACAGCTTCCTAGTGGGCCAGCCTCCTCACAGCCCGGGCCATCTTACTTCTCCAGGGACGACATGCAGAGTTACTTGGATGCCCAGACACTCCAAAATGATAACATGAAGAAGATGGCAGCTTCAGTGACTAAACTGGAGGGAGCCTACAGTACTCTGGCTAAGGCCCATGCTACCCTTCAGTTTGACTTTGAGGAAGAGAAGAAAAAGAACAAGAAGAAAGGCAAGCTGATGATCAAGATGTGGAGGGGCATCAAGGCAATCTTCAAATGGGGAAACCCAGATAAGAAGATCCCTGTGGCGACCAAGGATGATAGTGAGGAGTACTCTTTCATGACACAGTCTGCTGATGATGATGATGATGAGGATGATGATGATGATGAAGAGACTGATGATGATGGAGCTACGAGCTCAGCGCAGCAGTGATCCGCCTTCCTCCCACAGTCTGCTAGTCTGACGCAGACTTCAGGGAGACCCTCAAACTTTTTATGCTTTACATTTGATATTGTGCAGTGCGGACACTGCAATATTCTAAGTTGGGGGTGGCTTGTGTAGCTTGTGACTATGCTTTGTAGTTTTTGAGTAGCTTGTGACTGTGCTTTTTAGTTTTTGACTTTGATGTTCTATACTTGGTTTGATTAGTTATATTTGTGTTAGTATTGTGATTTTCTTATTTATACTTCTTCTTATTAGCCTATATTATTTTTCTTTTTAGTATTATGTAGAGTAGTTTCTTTCCTTTTATTACTCCTTGGGTTTTCTTCATGCTACGGTTCTTTCCCAAGGAACAACTTAGTGAACCGGGTGACTTTTCCCGATGAGAGATAGTGTGACAACCTTCTTAAGGGAATTAGTCTTATTTTGTTAGGATGAGGCTTTTGGATTATTTTGATACTAATAAAATTAGCCTCTTGTATGTAAATTATGAATTAAGAATACCCCTCCAAAAATTTGTATTAAAGTGTTAAAAACAAGTAAGTTGCTTGGTGTAAAACAATTTTGGTGATAAATTTTTGGCTCTTTTAGTGACTTCTAGCTCACTAGTTTTATAGAATTGATCCGTCTTCATTAATTCATGTGCCATGTGTGTTAGCGAGTGTTGAAATAAATCTTGTGTTTACTTCCATCATCTAGAACTTGCCCTGTTAGTTTTTCAATGCTAATGATAGTACATTTGGTTGGGGGAATGATCTTAGGCATTCTTTGTTTTAATTTTAAAATCTCTTTAAAATCTCTTTAGCCTTTCAAGCCTAACGTTGCATAAATAATGTCACTAGTACCCATTTTGAGCCTTTAAACCTTTCTTTGGCCAACTCATTACAAACCTTTCCATTTTTTGTATAATAATTCCTTCTCTTGAACCCGTCCCTCTTTGAACACTGAGAATGAGGCTAAAAGCCTAAGTTGGGGGTGGTGTCAAAATGGAGATTGGTAAGGTTGTGCATTGAGTATCCACATGCCTCAAAGTATTTGTTTTAAATTATTCAAGCTCCTTATATAAAAAATAAAAAAAATAAAAAAAAAAGTTAGTCTTTACATATACGTGTAAATATGTACATTGTGGAGCCTTGAATAAAATTTGGGAGAGGTATGTGAAGTGGTTCTATATTGGGAACTAGATGCCAATGAGGCTATGTAAGTTAAAGAGAGTCAATATACAAAAGAATGAAACTTGTGAGTAGTGTTCAAGGAGGATGAAGTCACTTGTACCCAAATACTTATTCAACCTTCCCTAAACCTACATTACAAGCTTAAAAAGTCCTTATGGGACCTCCAACTAAGCATTCTTGAATAAGCATTGAATTAAAATAAGGGCAAGCTTATGGTATGAAGTGTCGTAACACTTGAAGTTTCTTTGTGAGAGCGAGTGTTTTCGAAAACTTTGTCCCTTGTGTTGTGTTGTAAATATAATGTTCTTTGTTGGGACTTTCTTTCTTGTGAGTGCGCATGAATTAGAAAAGACCGGTGAAATTGTTATAGTAAACTAGTGCCCTTGAGTCACTCATTGAGGCTTGTTTTTGTCACTTGATTGTTTTAGAACTCCCTTGCACATTGTTGAAGTTGATTTTCCTTAGGAGGGAGTTATTCGAGAAAAGATATACATACTTGAGTCTAATTGTTAGTATCAACCAAATCCATAAGTATGGTGTTTGAATGAGATAGGTTGGGGATGTGGTGATATGTTCATAATCGCAATGGCAATTGTTTTGTAAATGATGAAGCCTCATTAAAGTTGTGGTTTTGATTTGCTTGAGGACAAGCAAAAGCTTAAGTTGGGGGTGTTGATGAGTGGCAATTTTACCACTCATTGTAGCCTCTTTTGCTTAGCTTTTTATGCCTTTTTAATATGAAATGAGGTTGCTTTTGGTGGTTATTGCTAGATTTTCAGGTAAATGATGCTAGTAGGTGATTCGGGCTGAAGTGACAAGGAATTGAGCTAAGAAGAGAAGAAATATTGCAAAACTGTCAGGCATTTCGCTTCTGCGTAATTCTAATCGTAGAAGCGATCTCGCCTCTGCGAGATCCTAGTCGCTTTTGCGAATTGTCGAGAGTCAGCAAGGTTCGCTCCTGCGGAGATGAAGACGCAGAGGCGCTCACGCTTCTGCGATGTAAGGATCGCGCCTGCGGAAGAATCGCTTGTGCGGAATCATACGCGCTTCAGCGGGGTCGCTTCAGCGACCATATGTACGCTTCTGCGATGGATCGACAGGAGGCCCAATTGTCGCTTCTGCGAGAATTGTCCGCTTAAGCGGAGTCGCACCTGCGAGGTATTTTCCGCAGGTGCGAATATTGAGCATCAGACCTGGGCAGAATGGGCATTTCACACGTTTTGACCCTAAATCAATTATATACTCGTCCAAACAGACATTGTAGGATATATCACTGAATCTCTAATCAATTTCTACAACTCTTGAACATATTTTTACTCTTTGGCTTAGAGAGAAGGCTAGGGTTTTGCACACACACTTGGGTCTTGAAGATGAAAGCTTGTGGTTAAGGATTTCTTACCCATTTATGTTTATTTCTTCATTTCCTTGCTTTGTATTGTATATCTAAGTGTGTAGTATTTATTTCCAACACTTGAATCTTGTTTATGGGAATATTCATATTTAAAGTGTGGATTAAATATCTTGTTGTGCTTATGTATTGAATGATTTTTATATATTTATGAATTGAGTTATTGTTACTTTAATTATTCTTGTTCTTCAATGTTTCCAAAGAGATTAGCTAACTCTAGGACTCGCCCATTTACTTTGAATTAATTTTGGAAAAGATAATTCGAAGTTGGGAAAGAATAATTAACAAGAACTTGAGGCGTTAACCTTCACTTTATAGATTCAACCTAGGGATAGGATTGACTACTTGTAGCCTATCGGGTGCGCTTAATCTTCTAATTGAGATTAGGGATAATTCAATTAGGAAGTCTTGTTAGTCTTCGGAAGAAGCTAATTAAGAATTATTATCCGTGGCTAATTAACATAAACTCACTCATATTTGTAAAATCATGAAATACATTGGATCGTTACTTGAGTGTAATTCCCGATGCATTCATACTTGTAGCCATTGATCATTTTATTCGCTTTCTAGGTTAGTTTACATTTCCGCATTTAGATATAAACATTTTCCAAAACCCAAAATCTAAAGTGTTTGGCTTAGCGCGACTAGCGATAATTTTCTTGCATTCCTAATCGCCTACATATTGTTCTCTGTGGGATTCGACCCCGACTCATAGTTGGGTAAATATATTGCATACGACCGTGTCTATTGCTTTTTAGCGGTGGAAATGGACGTTATCAACCATCACAGCAGTTGGTGCCACCATAGGGATTGGCAACTTCTCCCCTTCAGCAATTCTGTTTACCACAATAGCATCTGTCACTTGGTAGACCCAAGGACCTCTATCTCCGTCAGTATCATCAAACGGTGTCACCATATTGCAAGCATTTTCTTCCCCATGTACCACAATCTTCTGTTGCTCCCACTCGAATTTGACCATCTGATGTAAAGACGATGGTACTGCCTTGGCCGCGTGGATCCAGGGTCGGCCTAACAACAAATTATATGACACAGCAATGTCGAGCACCTGGAATTCCATAGTAAAATCCACAGGACCGATGGTCACCTCCAGAATAATGTCTCCCAATGTGTTTTTACCCCCACCATCAAATCCTCTCACGTTTATATTGTTCTTCCGGATTCTATCCGGACTGATGTTTAGCTTTCCCAAAGTCGACATCGGGCAAATGTTAGCGCTTGATCCGTTGTCTATCAACACTCTGGTCACTACCGACTCTTCGCTCTTCACCGTAAGGTACAGCGCCTTATTGTGTTCGGTTCCCTCAACAGGCAATTCCTTATCTGAGAATGTGATCCTATTAGACTCAAAAATCTTGTTGGTAATCTTTTCCAGGTGGCAAACTGAGATCTTTTCTGGAACATGAGCCTCGTTCAGTATCTTCATCAGAGCCTTCCTGTGTTCTTCTGAGTGTATTAGCAAAGATAGCAAAGAGATCTGCGCAGTGGTCTTCCTCAACTGCTCAATTACAGAATAATCCTGTGACTTCATCTTCTTGAGGAATTCCTCCGCTTCTTCTTCTGACACTGGTTTCTTCAATTGGTTCTCTTTTACTGCTTTTATTTTTCTCAATTCTTCTGGAGCAAAGCATCTTCCGGACCGGGTGAGACCGTGGGTTTCATTAATTTCCCCAGACACCTCTTTTCCTTTATAAACCACTGCTACCTTGTTGTAATTCCAAGGTACAGTCTTTGTGCTCACCACCAGCATCTGCACCACCGGCTTTATAATTACTGGCTCCGTACTCACGCCTTTCACAGTCACAATTGACTTTACGCCTGGCACTACCACTTTCAAACCCTCCACCACTACTGGCTTTCCTGTTGGTTCTTCAACAATTACTTTTTCTTTCATGGCTTCCTTTTCTGCTTTTCCACTTGACTTTATCATCATCACAGACTGAGATGGTTTCTGACTGCTATCACCTTGCAGCAATTCTATCATGTGTGTCTCATGGTGATTTGGCAGCGGATTCTGGGTGATGTTCGGAGCTTCTGGAGCCTGAACTTCAATTCTCTTATCATCAATGAGATCCTGAATGGCATTCTTCAACTGCCAACATTTTTCGGTATCATGGCCTAATGTCCCCGAGCAATACTCACACCTAACAGACGGATCAAGGTTTTTCGGGGGTGGGTTTGGAACTTTAGGTGCAACCGGGCTTAGCATCCCCAACTCTTTCAATCTATGATAAAGGCTGGTATATGATTCCCCCAGTGGGGTGAATGTTTTCATTGCCTTGTTTCTCCACTCTGAGTCAGGCCTGGGCCTGTTTTGGTTTCTGTAGGGTTTAGAGGTTGGGTATGTATTCTGGGTGTGGTAAACATTGTGTGGGGTTTGGGCTCTCCACACATGTGGTGGTGGCGGTGGGTAGGCTTGGGCTTGTGGGTGGTGGTAGTGTGGGACTGTTGGTGGGTATGGTGGTGATGGTGGGTTATATGGGGTTGATGTGTTGTATGGGTTTGGCGGTTAAGATGGTGGTGGTGGGTTATATGGGGTTGATGGGTTTGGTGGGTGTTGGTGGTAGGGTCTTGGTGGGTGATGATGCGGGTTACGGTTCCATGGCCTGCTCTCTACAGTTGCTACCTCTTCCTTTTTATTCTTTCCCATTGATCCCCCGTTTCCAATTTGTATTGCTTGATTGGTGGCCTTAATGGCCAAAAAACTCATGATTTTATTTGTTTTCAAACATTCCTCCACAAAGCTTCCCATCTTCACGACTTCATTGAAATTCTTCCCAATCGCCGACACTAAAGGACTGTAATATGTAGGCTCCAAAGCCTGTAGGAAACAATCCACCATCTCCCCTTCCTTCATAGGTGGATCTACTCTTGCAGCCTGCTCCCTCCATCTGAAACCGAATTCCCTAAAGCTTTCCCCTGGCTTCTTCTCCATTTTTGTAAGGGATAGTCTGTCAGGTATGATCTTTAAGTTGTACTGAAAGTGATTTGCAAAGGCTTGCGCAAGGTCATCCCGGACGAACCACCTTGTATGATCTTGTCGGGTATACCACTCTAAAGCTGAACCACTCAGACTCTGGCTGAAATACGCCATCAATAGCTCATCTTTACCCCCTGCACCTCTCATTTTGCTACAGTATCCCCTGAGGTGGGCCACCTGGATCTCCGTGTCCACTATACATATCGAATTTTGGCAACTTGGATCCCACGGAAAGCTGCACCTCAGGGAATAGACATAAGTCCTTGTAGGCCACACTCACCTGCCCTCCAAGTCCTAGCATAGTGCGGAAAGCATTCTCCAGACTTTTCACTTTTCTGGCCATCTCTTCTTGCCCGGCACTCTTGGCAATTCTTTCTTCACTTGTTTCTATCAACGGAGCATGAGACTCATGTTGTCGGAAAGTTGGCTCTGGAGGGTAGTAGTGAGGAGCATGTATATGAAACATCGGTTCACTGGAGGATTTGTGTATGGCAGCGGGTGGAGGTGCCACATACACTGGAGCAACTTGGGGTATGTGAGGTGGTGCTTGTTTGACTGGAGGTGGTGGTACCTGGGAGGTGGAGGCATAATAATGAGAGTAATCGGGGTATGTGGAGGATGAATTCATTGTCGGTGGTTCAGGATTAGGGTTGGCTGGAGGGATATATGCGGGGTTGGCAGGGTAAGCTGGCAGGGGTTGATCTCTAGACCAAGCCTGGTACATCTCGGCCATCTGCTTGCCTCAGTTTGTACATTTCCTCCTTCATTCCTGCTACATCCACGATCTCCTCTTCATGAGCAGGATCCACGATAGTTGCCTCAATTTCTTGGGACACCGCTTTCGTCATCTTTTTGTATCTTGTGTTGTATGGGTGGGTAGCCAGAATGCCAGTTGCCTAGAGAATCTGAACTCACAAGCATCAACACCCATTAGTTGTTAGCGCATTAATAAAATGCAATGACTCTAAAAACAAACACATTTCCTCGAGTCGTCATGCATCATCCCGGCCGCTGCTCATTTGGACCAATCACTTTTCTCTTTTTCCCCTCTTTTTCTTTTCTTTCCTTTTCTTTCTTTTTCTTTTCTCTCTTTTTTTTTCTCTCTTTTTCATAATTACGTTCCTATTTATTTGCCTAGCGAATTTAAAAGAAATGACATAAAACAAAAGAATTGATAACAACACTTGATTTTCCATTGATAATTCAAAACATTGATTACAAGGTGATGTTATAAAAGAAAAATATAAAAGATGATGCATGCCATATGAGTACATTAATGGTCCTAGTGCCCGCGAGGCATCGTTCGGCCTTGCCGCGGGCCTATATACTAATCCCCTTTGGAGCCTATCTAGGTCAGACATGACTTGTTGCACGAAGAACTTCACTGCTGATACAAAGGTTCCTCGAGACATATCTTCACACAATTGACTCTTCCGGGTGATGTATTGGGCAATGCGAACAATCTTTTCTCTGATGACCCCCTTTTCTTGCAACAACTGGCTTATTTGTTCAGTGAGAGCATCCAAGGTATGTTGGTTATCTTTTTGCACTTGCTGCAGCTCCAATTCTAATCTAGCCATAGTTGTGTAACAATGCTCTCTCTCTTCTTCAAGATTCTTGATAATCTTGTTACTTTTAACCGTGGCTGAAATTATTTTCTTTCTAAGTTGAGCTACCTCAAAATCGTGCTTGTCTTGTATTTGCCGAACCAACTTGGCTCTTTCCTCAGCATCTCTGTCTATTTGCTTCCGAGCCTTGACTAATTCCTTTTCAGCTTTGTCTAAGTCGAAGCTGTAGTCATTTTCTTTCCTTTCCTTCAAAAAAGAAAACTTGCATTGAAAAAGATTTTCCTTTTTTCTAAATAAAATCGCCTTAATAAATGTGCAGGACGAGCACAATGATGAATGAACATTTATCCCTAAATAAAATCCCCTTGGAGCTGAAATTATGGTGGCAAGACATGGGATCCGATGGACAAGACTGGGTCAAAGGGTACTTAAAAGGCCTTACGGGATTATTAGACATGGTTCCCCGAGGCGATGTGATTAGAGCATTGGTCACGTTTTGGGATCCGGCGCACAATGTATTGCATTTCCCAGATTTTGAACTTACCCCTACTTTAGAGGAGATTGCCTTCTATATCGGGAAGACTGAGGTCCCGTTAAAAGGAAAATACCCGGTATCTCCGAGGACGGTAACAGTGCATCGTTTCCTCGACTCTTTGAAAATTGCCCGGAATGTTCACAACGAAGATATGGCCAACGGGTTTTGTTCGTTAAGCTTCATCTACAATAGGTTTGGACATGTTGGGGGTTTCAACGACCTCACAAACAAGTTGTGTTGCAAGTCCAACCGAGCGAAATGGGAGGAACACCGAAGGTTTGCATTTTTGGTGGCATTTCTCGGAGTTGTCGTATTCCCGAGGAAGGATGGACATATCAATATAAAAGTTGTCGGAGTAGCTACCACACTAATAGTACAAGATAATTATACTCTAGCCCCAATGATCGTCGCGGACATCTACCGTGCTCTGACTGCGTGCAAAGCGGGAGCCAACTTCTTTGAAGGATGTAACCTGATCTTGCAAATCTGGCTAATTGAACATCTATGCCACCATCCTTCGTTCTCGAGCTGAACGGACACATCTTGTAAATCTCCAAAGCTTATGGAAATGAAAGTTGTTTTGAAGCTATGTTGCTGCAATGTTCTCTTTCCTATTTTCTCTTAGTTTTCTTTTGTACATAAAAAATAAGCAGATTATATGTAGTAGATTTTAAAGACTGATTTCTAATTGCAAGTCATAATTGGACTTTTAAAATAGATACGGTATTAGCCTGCTAGTTAATTACTGGTTTATAGTTCAACAATTATTTAAATTGATAGTATATAAATAAGTTTGGTTGTATTTGATGAAGTTGTTCAGATGTATTTCATATTAAATTTGTTAGCTCATTTAGAATATCTCAAATATGGTTTAGTTGTTAAGAAAGGTTTAGTCGAAAGTGTAGCATTAGGCTTGGAAGCAGCGATTATGTTTAAAATAGTAATTTGAGAATCACTTTAGTATATTAGTTAATTACGATAGTTAGTTTAGTTTAATAACAGGTATACAGATTATATAAACTGTTTGCAAAAGTGGAGTTTCGTTCAGTGTTTTAGAGGAATCACGATTTTTTTGCTAAAATGAAGATTTGCTCAATGGAATCACGTCCTTTTAATGTGAATCAGTCATACAAATGACTGAAATTATGGTGTAAACAGATGACTATAATAAGGTAACGGGCTCTAACATGTCTTTAACAGGCCCAAATTGCTGTAAATCAGAAAACTATGCAATAATGTAACAGTTAGGTAAAAAATAACAAAGTAATTAGGACCTTTCTTTTATTATTAGAGATACATCATAGAAAATCATAGTCATGTTAGGATTGACCTTAAATAAAATAATGAGACGAGCCTCGCCAAACAAAATATACAATTGCAGGGCCCTCAAATAAATTGTTATGAAAATCTTAGACTTGGAAGGACCGTTTAGTAAATTTCATGGTCTTTCCCGAAGTTAACAACACGATAAGACTCTTTAGGCACGACTTAAATAAAATTACTTTCCTAAATACGGGTGCGCATTTATGTGACCCAAATCTATCTCTCGACGAAACTGAAATACATTAAAGTCACAGGCGTACTGGTTGCGGTGTGACTCGAAATGTGTTTTCGTGACGTCGCAATTCTTCTAAAATTGAAAAGCGGAACATTAAAAGCACATAGTTAAAATATATAAAGAATTCAGATAAAAGCAAAAAATTGCAGTTGAGCGACCGTGCTAGAACCACGGAATTCGGGAGTGCCTAACACCTTCTCCCGGGTTAACAGAATTCCTTATCCAGGTTTCTAGTTTCGCAGACTGTATTACAGAGTCATAAATTTCCTCGGTTCGGGATTAAATCGGTGACTTAGGACACCATTATTTTCTCAAGTGGAGACTCTGAATAATTAAATAAATTGATCCCGTTCCGACTGTCCTTCAAGTGGAAAAACTCCTTCACTGATTATTATTATATCCCTTCTCGGGATGTAGTATTAAACAGTGGCACATTACATTTGTGCATGTGGGGAAAAAGGAGGTGTGACAGCTTGTGCAATTTATTTATTTCCGAACCCAGAATCTCTGGTTTCGCAGACCAACCCCGAACTTCGGTTTCAGGGTTTAAGAACTCGAGCTCCTTAGAATTGCCGTTCGTGTTATTGTTTGACTTCATTATATGATTTGAACAACATGCTATGTGCTTTATCGCTTTGATATTATGTGGATTGTATATAAAATTGTGCCGAAAACCTTTCTCTCTTCACCCCGGGGATGTGCTTACTGGTTGAGACTCCCCTTTCTGTTAAAGTCACCTTAAATTAAGAAAAACAGAGGCCGGATAAGTTACAAAGCCGATTGACTCCGCGGGTCACCGGTACGTAGCCCCCTCCTCGATTCGAGTTGTCCGCTCGGGTACACGGTCTAGCACTCTATGAAACCGTAAGATTTTGAACATAGGTCTAGGACGATTATTTGCATCATATTTGACTTAGGGGACTCAACACGGGGGTTGGGTCCGTCTAGGACAGGTGACCCGGTATTGGAAAAGACCGAGCATGCTATGTGTTGCATTTTTATTGTCCTTGATCGTTATGCGGACCGGCGGAAATCCTGAGGTTACAAATATTGTTGAAAAAGAAAAAAAGAGAGAGGAAAATAAGAGTTATAGAAAATAGGTATCCGGAAAATTAGAAAATTTGAAAAAATAGGTAGAACAGTTTTGTTGAAATTATTGGTCAATTAATCTGACCGAACTACGCAGGTTTGATTCTCACCATTAGGTGGGATATGTAGGCAACCCTCATCGGGTCCAACCACCCCTTTCAAAAAATAAAAAAAATGTGTGTTTAATTTTGTCAATAAAATCAAAGTGATGCCATTTTTGAAAATAGCCGAATGTTCCGAAAAGGACGCCGGAAGGTTGTTTTTGCAAAAATGGCCACTTTGAAGTATTTTCTTTTTCTTTTTGAATAATTGCCTTGAAATATTCCTTGTGGAAATGTTGCAAGGCCATAGCCACAAAATCAAGTCGGGGTTCACACCCCTTTTGCAAAAATAATAAAAACAAAATGTCAAATTTTGTTTATTTTATTATAAATAAGTCGTGTGATGCTATTCTTGCTTAAAATAAGTCGAATGTCCCTCAAAAGGACGCTGGAAGGCTATTTTTGCAAGAATAGCCACTTCGAGTCGTTTGTAAATAATTTTGGACACAGCCTTGAAATGTTCCCTCGCGGAAATGTCGAAAGGCTGTATCCGCAAAATTAAGTTTGAGTCATTGCTCAACTTTTCAAAAATACCCACTCTATCAATTAAGCCATTACATGGCCGGAATTTTGCTGAAATAGCCACATTTTTGCATTTTAACTTCCTCAGTCTTGTGTTGGCCTGTGTCGGTGCTGAACGATGCCCCATAGGCCACCAGGATAAAAACAATTTTGAAAAAAGAGCCACTTTGTCTAAATAAGCCATTATATGGCCAATTTATGAAAATAGTCTTGTGTTGGTTTATGGTGATGCCGAACGATGCCCCATGAGCCACAGGATAAGAAAATTTCAAGTTTATCTTTCTTAAATAAATTTTGCAAAAATAGTCATTTTGTCAAATAAGCCATTATGTGGCCAATTTTGTAGAAATAGTCATAATTGACACCAAAAATATTCTTATTCTTGTAGAAATCTCCTACATAAGTTTGTAGTTGGAGTCGGCTTCTATAATTTTCCTTCAAAGAAAAAGAAAAAAAAAATCAAAAAAATCAAATAAACATCTCTTTATTTCTTGCATTAATTTTCAAGAACTACGCTCGGTCTGATTCATGCGGGGTCATGATACGTAGGCAATCCACGTAGGATTCGACCATATCCATTTCCATAACCAAAAAGAAAAAAAAATGAAAAACTACAAAAAGAAAAAAAAAAGGGGGAAAATTTGAAAAAAACCCAGAAAAAGGGAAAAAGAAAAGAAAATAGCAGGAAATAAAAAAAATGTTCAATAAGCGGGATACTTTAATGCTGACATGCTGGCTTCGTTTTGTTGTGTCCATTTTCAGAAAGGTGGTTGGTTGTGGTTCCCAAAATAACTCTTCCCTATAATACAAGGTTAGAGGACAATGGCAGAGAATCTCAAGACTGAGTGGGTTGGTACCGGTACCCGACAATAGCTGGTTGAACGGAACCACATGTTAGTGGAAGAAGTCAAAATATTAAGACAACACGTGGCTGAAATGTAACGGGCATGGATGGATGGAAAAACACCACCCCCGCCACCACCTAGTTTCATGGAGCCGGTCCTTACACTGAACACGATGCCAAATATACCTGCCTACCGCAGCCTTTCTAGCCGCTCGAGTAGCTTAATTAATCGTCCCCCAACTATGCTTTCCCAACACTACTTCCATCCCCAACCCCACTACTCTCCCCGGGGCACCCAAAATTGCACTTCACCTTCCAAGTACCCAGTTCCACAAAAAGCCTACCAACCCCCACAAACATACCGGAAACCCCCTGGGTCAGGTTTCAGGCCAAACAAGGCATTTAGGGAGGAGAGGTTGCTGAAGCGAAAAAAGGCTTTTACCCGTATCGGAGAATCTTATGCGAGTCTGTTCGAAAAGTTCAATCATGTTGGCTTGATTAAGCCGCTCACCAGATGTATTCCAAATCCTCTTGCAAGAAGCTTCGATCCTACTGCACGATGTGTATACCACTCCAATGCTCAGGGGCATGAGGTTGAAAGATGTTGGAATTTGAAAGATGAAATAGAAAGAATGATCCAGGCAGGAATGATTGCGGTCCAAGACACTGGCACCCTGAACATTACACCGAATCCTCTACCTGCATGTGACGTTGCGCATTTTGTGGGGACGATGCCCGATGACGAGGGTGAAGAGATTTTTCTTTGGAAGCCGAGGATATTGAAATAGAAAGCGATCTTAATGCAGAATACATCGGCTAAGATGCCATGCTTGTCAATTGGGAAGGTGCTCCAACTCTTGGAGTTTTGGTAATATTATTTTGGTGTCATTTCTGTTACCCGGGTTACTTCAGGGTTGTAATCCGGACGTTGTCTTGAGAGTCAAAACCCTTCTATCTTTGCTTTGTTTAGTAATAAAAATTATTTAGTGCCGTCTAGGTTTGTAATTCTAGTCTAGTCTGTTCGTTTTGTTTCAACCCATCAGTTTAGTACAACTCTTTGTTTCCCATCATTCCTAGTCATTCCATTTCTGATCACTTTGCATTTCCTCTCATACTGACTTTAGCAACATGACATGCACATAATTCTAAGCCTGGTTTTTAAAAGTCAATGAAACAATGTTGAAGATGTAATGATACTCGGAAGAAATAAAAACATATTGGAATACTGTGAAGCCGGAATCAAGTGAACATTGGGGAAATAGTAACATAAAGAAATGCCTTGGAAATGCATCATCAATTCAAAGCCAAAGGCAAAAATACCCCAAAGATAAGGAACCATTCGTGGTATCGAGATTGTTGCCCAATGGCACTGAGAATCGTCAAATACCGAAGGCAAATATGTGAATCGATCGAAAGGTGTTTAAATCTGTAGTTTGTACTTGGTAGGTCTCGAAGATTGGAATGACGAAGGCATTTTATTCGGCTATCCAAACACTTTATCCATTGTTATCTCTTCGAGCCTTATTATATTTTCTTTCATATCCCTCTTTCGGAATCAACAACAAAAATTGAGGATTGAGTGGGGAAATTAAGTGGAGAGACAAAAGAAAAAAAATAGAAAAGAAAAAAAAAAGAAAAGAAAAAAAAGGGAAAGAGAATGCAAAGAAAAATCGGGAGAAGTCAAGATGCAACAATGAATACGGACGTAGTCTGAACTACGTCTGACTTGATCCCGAAAGGGTACGTAGGCAGCTGTGACGACCCGGCCCGTCGTCACGGGAATTACCACCCCGTTATGTTGTAACTACATAATTCATGCTTTTATATCAAGTGTTAGAGTCTATCGGGGAAGTTAGGAGTGAATTGGATTGAAAATGAGGCATATAGCCTTTTTGAAGGAAACTTGAATAAGGAAAGTCAACCCGGAGTTGACTATTTGGTTAGAGGGCTCGGAATCGGATTCTGATGATTCGGTTAGTTTCGGGAGGTGATTTGTGACTTAGGGGAGCGATCGAAATTGAATTTGGAGGCCCGGTGAAGAAATAGGCTTGAATTGGCAAAGGTTGAATTTTGGCGAAATCCGATCGATAGGTGAGATTTTGATCCGGGAGTCGGAATGGAATTCCGATAGTTGCAGTAGCTCCGTAGAGTGATTTTGGTTGTTCTTGCAAAATTTCAGGTCATTCGGATGTCGTTTGGTCGGGTTTTTAATAGAATGTCGATTTCGGAAGTTTTGAAGAATCTTAGGCTTGAATCCGTGCGTAATTGGTGATTTTGATGTTTAGGATGGTGTTTTTATGATTGGAACAAGTTTGAATTGTGTTATGGAGTATGTTAGTGGTTTTCGTTAGGGTCCCGGGGGCCTCGGGATGAATTCGGGGGTCCAAACGGACCATTTTTGGCCTTAGACAGCAGCTGAATTGATGCTGTATCTGCAGGAGGAAATCCTTCATCGCGTTCGCGATGAAGGGGAACGCGTCCGCGAAGGTCAGCAAGGGTATGCATCGCGTTCGCGATGGTCTCGACGCAAACGCGTAGGGTCAGGATCGGAGGCTTCGCGTTCGCGTGGAGCTGGAACGCGTTCGCGTAGGTGAGAAGGGTTGGTCATCGCGTTCGCGTGAGTGGAGACGCGGACGCGTAGAAGAAAATCCGGGCGGTTGAAATCTGTGCTTCGCGAATGCGTGACTGGGTGTCGCGTTCGCGATGGGAGGACGGAGCAGAGCATCGCGTTCGCGTGAGTCCTATCGCGAGCACGTAGAAGAAAGGTCCCAGGCAGTGATTTTAAAACCAGAACATTTCATTACGGGTTTCATTTCATAAACCCCCATTTTTGAAGCCTAGAGAGAGAAAGTGAAGGGAAATAGCTGGGAGATCATCGGGATATTGTCGGAGGTAAGTTCTGTGGTTTAATTACACACTTTTATCATGGAATCATGAATTATTTCTATGGAAATGGAGGATTTAATGTGGGTTTAAGCCCTAGGCCTAAAATTTTAGAAAAATATCGATTTGAGTGGCCAAATGGAGTCCGAATTTTGTAAATTTGATATGCCTAGACTCGTATTGAGACGAGGGTTCCGAATATATAACTTTTATAATTTTTCGAGAAGCGCACCAAAAGTCGGGTTTTGACAACTTGTGGGTTTTGATATAATTTGGGTTATTTCGAATGAATTACGTGAAATTAGCATATATTGATGCATTCTCTATGATTTTGAGCAGATTTGGCACCCGAGGAGATTGATTTGCGAGGCAAGCGCAAGGCGGATTGAAACTTCTACCGGTTCAAGGTGAGTGGTGGTAGTAAACAATGTACTGAGGGTTTGAAACCCCGTACTAGCACTTCACAGTGCTATGTTGAGATGAGACACACGTCTTGAGACGAGTGTGGTGACATTGTGATTGGGGACTTGGACTTGGTCCTTCCCGGCTAATAGAATACTCTGTTGTATGACTGCTAATGAGATTATAACTGTACAATTGGGCTAATAGCCATGTTTGGGGCCTTGTGCCGATCTGTAGAGCATTAGGGAACCTATAGAGCTAGGTGACCCTTATATCATGTTGGAAACATACACTCAGCCGTAGCTCTAGCTATATAGCATAATATGAGCCCGTACTAGATGTGTACATTGAGAGAGATTACCTAGGGTGGAATTCCCTGTTCTAGCTGAGTGGGCCTGAAAGGCCAAGTCTATATTGACTGAGACAGGGTCAAGGACCCACTGTGATATATTATATTGAGCCTGAGAGGCCAAGTATATACCGACTGGAATAGGGTCGAGGACCCATTATGAGGTATTATATATATATACCAATATTGGATCGGGCTGCACGCCGCAGCAGTATATATATTGGATCGGACTGCACGCCGCAATAATATACATGTAATATACATGTAATATACATGTGGGACGGACTGCACGCCGCAGTATTATTGCGCTTGGGCTGTAGGAGCCCCTTCGGAGTCTGAGTCTGCACACATTCTCAGTGAGCACTGGTGTATATTATGGGATCGGGCTGCGCGCCGCAGCAGTATAAATATATATACATATATATATTGGATCGGACTGCACGCCGCAGTAATACATGTGTGGATCGGGCTGCACGCCGCAGTATAATAGTGCTTGGGCCTAGGGAGCCCCTCCGAAGTCTGTATACACCCCCAGTGAGCGCCGTCGACGTTAAATGGAGCGGGCTGCGCGCCGCAGCGGTATATGTATTGGAGCGGGCTGCACGCCGCAACATTATACTTAATCATATCCTACTATCTACTTAAATACTTATACATTATAGACATAGGTATGTGTCTTTATATGTTGAGATGGCCGTACACCGTAGGGGTTCGAGTGAGGGTTGGATCAGTGTAGAATCTTGTAGAGATAAACGTGGATTGGAGATCAGAGTACTACCATAGTGATGACGTACCTGTGAGGGATGCCTTAGAACTGCTAAGTGATAGCACAGGAGTTCTTACCTTCAGGTTATTATTTATTATTGTTACTCACTGAGTTGAAATATACTCACCCCACTCCCTGCACTTTCTGTGCAGATCCACAGGTGCCCGAGAGCAGTTGAGACATTGTAGCTGCTGATCCTTGTCTACTTTTGCGGAGATTACGAGGTAGCTGCCAGCGTCCGTAGAGCTTGTTTTCTCCTTCTTTATCATCTTGTTGATTTCCTATTTGCCTAGACTTGGTTGTATTAGAATTCTATTCTGTAGAGGCTCAGTCTCGTGACACCACGATATGGTTGGGACCGTATTTTGTATGTTTTACATTTCGTTTATCACCTGATATGATCATTTACTGTTAAAGTTTAATTTGATTAATAACTGGCTGGTTTAAGGAATAATATGGTCGGGCTGGCCTAGCATTGTGTTGGGCGCCATCACGACCAGGGTTTGGGTCGTGACAAGGTGGTATCAGAGCCTAGGTTAACAGGTCTCGCGAGTCATGAGCCGGTTGGTAGAGTCTCGTGGATCGGTGCGGGGACGCCTGTACTTATCCTCGGGAGGCTGCAAACCTTTTTAGGAAAAGTTTCAATTCTTGGAATTCTTGTCGTGCGATTACTTTTGACTTGATCTGAACTTTGACATTCTATTCTCTCGCAGATGGCGAGAACTCGATCATCCGGACGTGGAGGACGACCACCACTACCACCTGCTAGAGGCCGTGGACGCGGTCGTGGTCGTGGCGGAGTTAGGGCAGCTGAGGCAGTGCCAGCTGACCCACAGCCCCCAGTTGCAGAGGTGCCAGCAGCACCAGATCAGGCACCAGCTGTGCCCATTGCTATTCCGGGTCTACAGGAGACCCTGGCTCAGATACTAGCAGTCTGCACCGGCCTAGCACAGGCGGTTTCAGTTACTACTGCAGCAGCTGCATCGGGGATCGGGGGTGGTCATCAGACCCCCGCAGTACGCACTCCAGAGCCAGCAGTGCAGGGTATACAGACACCAGAGGCTCCTCCAGTTCAGCCTGTGGTTCCGGATCAGCCAGCAGATCAGGTGCAGGGGGACAGGGTCCCAGCTATGACAGACGATGAGCAGCATTGTCTCGAGAGGTTCACCAGGTTATCTCCTCCCATGTTTACTGGTGCTCCGGGCGAGGACGCCCGAGGTTTTCTAGATAAGTGCCGTCGGATGCTTCGTACGGCGGGGATATTGGAGTCCAGTGGGGTATGTTTCACTACCTTTCAGTTTCAGGGACCAGCCTTCGCTTGGTGGGAGGCTTATGAGCGCCGCAGTCCGGCAGGGGTAGCACCACTATCATGGCCGGAGTTCTCCACTATGTTCTTGGAGAAATGGGTGCCTCGATCTCGGAGAGAGGAGATGCGTAGGCAGTTTGAGGGTCTCCGTCAGGGGGACATGTCAGTGTCAGAGTATGAGATCAGGTTTACAGAGTTGTCCGGATATGCACCGTGGTTGGTTCATTCCGACAGAGAGAGGATTGGGCGCTTCGTGGACGGCCTCATTTATCCCATTCGTATTCTAATGACTCGGGAGAGGGTTTTGAGTCGTACATTTGAGGATGATGTGGATATTGCTCGCGACATAGAGACAGATCGTTGCAGGGAGCTGGATGAGAGGGAGGCCAAGAGGCCTCGAGGAGCAGCTAGTTCCAGTGGCACTCAGACCAGAGCACAGAGTCAGCAGAGCCGAGGTCGCTCTTTCAGTTCTTCGTAGTCGGGTCGCTCAGATCGTCGCAGATGGTCTCCTAGACAGGGTTATCAGGGTTCGCACCAGAGCCAGCCATCTCTCAGTGCCATGCCAGCTCAGAGTTCTTCACAGGCCCCATCTGCTCAGGGTTCATCTCGGCCTAGTTCATCGGCTGGCCACTCCAGCGCCAGAGGTCCTTATCAGTCTCAGTACCCAGCACCGGGGAGTTGCTACGAGTGCGGAGAGTTTGGGCACCACCGTAGGGAGTGTCCCCGTCTTGTTTCCAGATCTTATCAGCAGAGGGGGCAGCCCTCGTCATCTGGTCCTTCTACTTCAGCACCCGCCCCGCCAGCTAGGGGTGAGGGTCAGACAGCTAGGGGTCGCTCTCGAGGGGGAGGCCGATCAGGCGGACAGGCTAGATGCTATGCTTTTCAGGGCCGATCTGAGGCCGTTGCTTCTGATGCTGTCATTACAGGTATTATTTCAGTCTGCCACAGAGATGCCTCAGTATTGTTTGATCCCGGTTCTACTTATTCTTATGTGTCTACATATTTTGCTCCTCATTTGGGCACGACCCGAGGGAGTCTTGAGCTGCCGGTGCATGTATCTACCCCGGTAGGGGATACTATTGTTGTGGACCACGTATACCGGTCCTGTTTGGTCACTATTGGAGGTCCGGAGACCCGAGTAGACCTGTTGCTTCTCAGCATGATTGATTTTGATGTTATATTGGGCATGGACTGGCTATCTCCATGTCATGCTATTCCGGACTGTCATGCTAAGACAGTCACTTTGGCTATGCCGGGCATTCAGAGGATCGAGTGGCGAGGCACGACTGAGTATGTACCTAGCAGGGTAATATCTTTCCTCGAGGCCAACGAATGGTTGGGAAGGGATGTCTCTCTTATTTAGCATTTGTGCGGGAGGTCGAGGCCCAGACTCCCAGTATTTATTCTGTTCCCATTGTGCGAGACTTTCCTGATGTGTTTCCCTCAGACCTGCCGGGCATGCCGCCGGACAGGGATATTGATTTTGGTATCGATTTGGTTCCAGGCACTCAGCCTATTTCTATTCCTCCATATCGGATGGCACCAGCTGAGTTGAAGGAATTGAAGGAGCAGCTCCAGGAACTCCTAGATAAGGGGTTCATTCGGCCGAGTGTGTCGTCGTGGGGTGCACCGGTCCTGTTTGTTAAGAAGAAGGACGGATCCATGAGGATGTGTATTGACTACAGGCAGCTAAACAAAGTAACAGTGAAGAATAAGTATCCTCTGCCTCGTATTGATGATTTATTTGATCAGCTCTAGGGAGCTAGGGTGTTCTCAAAGATTGATCTTCGTTCGGGCTACCATCAGCTGAAGATTAGAGAGTCCGACATTATGAAGACTGCATTCCGGACCAGATATGGTCACTATGAGTTCCTTGTGATGTCTTTTGGGCTGACCAACGCCCCAGCAACATTTATGCATCTGATGAACAGTGTATTCAAGCCGTATCTTGATTCATTTGTGATTGTGTTCATTGACGACATTCTAGTCTACTCTCGTAGCCAGGGAGGAGCATGCTCGGCACTTGAGTATTGTGTTGCAGAGGTTGAGAGAGGAGAAGCTGTATGCCAAGTTCTCCAAATGTGAGTTCTGGCTTGAGTCCGTGGCATTCTTAGGGCACGTGGTGTCCTGTGATGGTATTCGGGTAGATCCGAGGAAGGTCGAGGCAGTGCAGAGTTGGCCCAGACCGACCTCAGTTACTGAGATCCGTAGCTTTCTGGGATTGGCAGGGTATTATCGCCGATTCGTTCAGGGATTCTCTTCTATTGCTTCACCCTTGACTAGATTGACTCGGAAGGGTGTTCCTTTCTTATGGTCCGAGGAGTGCGAGGAGAGCTTTCGGAAGCTCAAGACAGCACTGACCACAGCACCAGTCTTGATTCTACCGACAACGTCAAATTCTTATACTGTATATTGTGATGCCTCAGGAGTGGGCATTGGTTGTGTGTTGATGCAGGAGGGTAGGGTCATTGCTTATGCTTCTCGTCGGTTGAAGCCCCACGAGAAGAACTACCCTGTTCATGATTTGGAGCTAGCAGCCATAGTTCATGCTTTGAAGATTTGGAGGCATTACCTGTATGGTGTCTCCCGTGAGGTGTTCACGGATCATCGCAGCCTTCAGCACTTATTCAGACAGAAGGACCTTAATTTGAGACAGCGGAGGTGGTTGGAGTTGCTTAAGGACTATGATATCACTATTTTGTATCATCCGGGAAAGGCCAATGTGGTGGCCGATGCCTTGAGTCGGAAGGCGGTTAGCATGGGCAGCCTAGCTTTCATCCCAATTGGGGAGAGGCCATTTGCTTATGATGTTCAGGCCCTAGCCAATCGGCTAGTGAGATTAGATATTTTGGAGCCGAGTCGGGTGTTGGCTTGTGTTGTTTCTCGATCTTCCTTATATGATCGCATCAGGGAGCGACAGTATGATGACCCACATTTGCTTGTCCTTAAGGACAGAGTGCAGCATAATGATGTTAGAGATGTGACTATCGACAGTGATGGTGTTCTGAGGATGCAGGGCCGTATATGCGTGCCCAATGTTGATGGTTTGCGGGAGTTGATACTTGAGGAGGCACACGGTTCGCGGTACTCTATTCACCCAGGTGCCGCAAAGATGTACCAAGACTTGAGACAGCACTACTGGTGGAGGAGAATGAAGATGGATATTGTTAGGCATGTAGCTAAATGCCTCAATTGCCAGCAGGTCAAATATGAGCATCAGAGACCGGGCGGTGTTCTTCAGCGTATGGTTATTCCCGAGTGGAAATGGGAGACGATCACCATGGATTTTGTTACTGGGCTCCCTCGGACAGCGAGGAAGTTTGATTCTGTATGGGTGATTGTTGATCGGCTGACTAAGTCCGCACATTTCATCCCAGTTAGTACTACTTACTCATCGGAGCGGTTGGCATCGATCTTTATTCGGGAGATTGTCAGGTTGCATGGGGTCCCAGTGTCTATCATATCTGACAGAGGCACTCAGTTCACTTCTCAGTTTTGGAGAGCATTTCAGCGAGAGATGGGTACGCGGGTTGAGTTGAGCACCGCATTTCACCCCCAGACAGACGGACAGTCTGAGCGCACTATTCAGATCCTGGAGGATATGTTGCGGGCATGTGTGATTGACTTTGGTGGTTCATGGGATGAGTTTTTGCCACTTGTTGAGTTTGCCTACAACAACAGCTACCAGTCGAGTATTCAGATGGCCCCGTACGAGGCATTGTATGGCAGACGGTGTAGATCTCCCGTCGGATGGTTTGAGCCTGGTGAGGATAGATTGATAGGGACTGAGTTAGTTCAGGATGCTCTGGATAGAGCAAAGTTGATCCAGGAGAGGCTTCGCACAACACAGTCTCGCCAGAAGAGTTATGCGGACCGTAGAGTTCGAGAGTTGTCTTTCATGGTTGGTGAGAGAGTATTGTTGAAGGTTTCACCTATGAAGGGTGTCATGAGGTTTGGGAAGAAAGGAAAGTTGAGTCCCAGGTACATTGGTCCTTTTGAGATACTTGGGTGTCATGAGGTTTGGGAAGAAAAGGAAGTTGAGTCCCAGGTATATTGTTCATCGAGTATTCCATGTGTCTATGCTCCGGAAGTACATTGGGGATCCGTCTCATGTATTAGACTTCAGTACCATTCAGCTTGATGGTGATCTATCATATGATGTGGAGCCTATTGCTATTTTGGGTTGCCAGGTAAGAAAATTGAGGTCGAAGGAGATTGCAGGCAGTTAAGGTGCAGTGGAGAGGTCGGCCCGTAGATGAGGCTACTTGGGAGGTTGAGCAAGAGATGCAGAGCAGATACCCTCAGCTATTTGAGACTTCAGGTATGTTTCTTGACCCGCTCGAGGACGAGCATTTGCTTAAGAGGGGGATAATGTGACGACCCGGCCCATCGTCACGGGAATTACCACCCCGTTATGTTGTAACTACATGATTCATGCTTTTATATCAGTGTGTTAGAGTCTATCGGGGAAGTTAGGAGTGAATTGGATTGAAAATGAGGCATATAGCCTTTTTGAAGGAAACTTGAATAAGGAAAGTCAACCCGGAGTTGACTATTTGGTTAGAGGGCTCGAAATCGGATTCTGATGATTCGGTTAGTTCCGGGAGATGATTTGTGATTTAGGGGAGTGATCGGAATTGAATTTGGAGGCCCGGTGAAGAAATAGGCTTGAATTGGCTAAGGTTGAATTTTGGCGAAATCCGAATGGTAGGTGAGATTTTGATCCGGGAGTCGGAATGGAATTCTGACAGTTGCAGTAGCTCCGTAGGGTGATTTTGGTTGTGCTTGCAAAATTTCAGGTCATTCGGAGGTCGTTTGGTCGGGTTTTTGATCGAATGTCGATTTCGGAAGTTTTGAAGAAACTTAGGCTTGAATCCGTGCGTAATTGGTGATTTTGATGTTTAGGATGGTGTTTTTATGGTTGGAACAAGTTTGAATTGTGTTATGGAGTATGTTAGTGGTTTTCGTTGGGGTCCCGGGGGCCTCGGGATGAATTCGGGGGTCCAAACGGACCATTTTTGGCCGTAGACAGCAGCTGAATTGCTGCTGTATCTGCAGGAGGAAATCCTTCATCGCGTTCGCGTTGAAGGGGCACGCGTCCACGAAGGTCAGCAAGGGTATGCATCGCGTTCGCGATGGTCTGGACACGAACGCGTATGGTCAGGATCGGAGGCTTCGCGTTCGCGTGGAGCTGGAACGCGTTCGCGTAGGTGAGAAGGGTTGGTCATCGCGTTCGCGTGAGTGGAGACGCGGACGCGTAGAAGAAAATCCGGGCGGTTGAAATATGTACTTCACACTCGCGTGACTGGGTGTCGCGTTCGCGATGGGAGGACGGAGCAGAGCATCACGTTCGCGTGAGTCCTGTCGCGAACGCGTAGAAGAAAGGTCCCAGGCAGTGATTTTAAAACCAGAACATTTCATTACGGGTTTCATTTCATAAACCCCCATTTTTGAAGCCTAGAGAGAGAAAGTGAAGGGAAATAGCTGGGAGATCATCGGGATATTGTCGGAGGTAAGTTCTGTGGTTTAATTACACACTTTTATCATGGAATCATGAATTATTTCTATGGAAATGGAGGATTTAATGTGGGTTTAAGCCCTAGGCCTAAAATTTTAGAAAAATATCGATTTGAGTGGGCAAATGGAGTCCGAATTTGGTAAATTTGATATGCCTAGACTCGTATTGAGACGAGGGTTCCGAATATATAACTTTTATAATTTTTCGAGAAGCGCACCAAAAGTCGGGTTTTGACAACTTGTGGGTTTTGATATAATTTGGATTATTTCGAATGAATTACGTGAAATTAGCATATATTGATGCATTCTCTATGATTTTGAGCAGATTTGGCACCCGAGGAGATTGATTTGCGAGGCAAGCGCAAGGCGGATTGAAACTTCTACCGGTTCGAGGTGAGTGGTGGTAGTAAACAATGTACTGAGGGTTTGAAACCCCGTACTAGCACTTCACAGTGCTATGTTGAGATGAGACACACGTCTTGAGATGAGTGTGGTGACATTGTGATTGGGGACTTGGACTTGGTCCTTCCCGGCTAATAGAATACTCTGTTGTATGACTGCTAATGAGATTATAACTGTACAATTGGGCTAATAGCCATGTTTGGGGCCTTGTGCCGATCTGTAGAGCATTAGGGAACCTATAGAGCTAGGTGACCCTTATATCATGTTGGAAACATACACTCAGCCGTAGCTCTAGCTATATAGCATAATATGAGCCCGTACTAGATGTGTACATTGAGAGAGATTACCTAGGGTGGAATTCCCTGTTCTAGCTGAGTGGGCCTGAAAGGCCAAGTCTATATTGACTGAGACAGGGTCAAGGACCCACTGTGATATATTATATTGAGCCTGAGAGGCCAAGTATATACCGACTGGAATAGGGTCGAGGACCCATTATGAGGTATTATATATATATACCTATATTGGATCGGGCTGCACGCCGCAGCAGTATATATATTGGATCGGACTGCACGCCGCAATAATATACATGTAATATACATGTAATATACATGTGGGACGGACTGCACGCCGCAGTATTATTGCGCTTGGGCTGTAGGAGCCCCTTCGGAGTCTGAGTCTGCACACATTCTTAGTGAGCACTGGTGTATATTATGGGATCGGGCTGCGCGCTGCAGCAGTATAAATATATATACATATATATATATTGGATCGGACTCCACGCCGCAGTAATACATGTGTGGATCGGGCTGCACGCCGCAGTATAATAGTGCTTGGGCCTAGGGAGCCCCTCCGAAGTCTGTATACACCCCCAGTGAGCGCCGTCGATGTTAAATGGAGCAGGCTGTGCGCCGCATCGGTATATGTATTGGAGCGGGCTGCGCGCCGCAGCGGTATATGTATTGGAGTGGGCTGCACGCCGCAACATTATACTTAATCATATCCTACTATCTACTTAAATACTTATACGTTATAGACATAGGTATGTGTCTTTATATGTTGAGATGGCCGTACACCGTAGGGGTACGAGTGAGGGTTGGATCAGTGTAGAATCTTGTAGAGATAAACGTGGATTGGAGATCAGAGTACTACCATAGTGATGACGTACTTGTGAGGGTTGCCTTAGAACTGCTAAGTGATAGCACAGGAGTTCTTACCTTCGGTTATTATTTATTATTGTTACTCACTGAGTTGAAATATACTCACCCCACTCCCCTGCACTTTCCGTGCAGATCCACAGGTGCCCGAGAGCAGTTGAGACATTGTAGCTGCTGATCCTTGTCTACTTTTGCGGAGATTACGAGGTAGCTGCCAGCGTCCGCAGAGCTTGTTTTCTCCTTCTTTATCATCTTGTTGATTTCCTATTTGCCTAGACTTGGTTGTATTAGAATGCTATTCTGTAGAGGCTCAGTCTCGTGACACCACGATATGGTTGGGACCGTATTTTGTATGTTTTACATTTCGTTTATCACCTGATATGATCATTTACTGTTTAAGTTTAATTTGATTAATAACTGGCTGGTTTAAGGGATAATATGGTCGGGCTGGCCTAGCGTTGTGTTGGGCGCCATCACGACCAGGGTTTGGGTCGTGACAGCAGCCTCACTGAGGTTCAGTCACAATAAAGAAAAATCTAAAAATCTAAAAATCCCCCGAGAAGGAAACTGGGGCAGAAGTTATGTTTGTTGAAGGAATAAGATTCCGAAAGTTGTAATCATTAACCCACATTGAAATAATTTTGAGCCTTTATATCCTTTTTTCTAAACCCCTTCCAAAAGCCTGCATTACGGTCCAAAGGAAGACCTTCCGATCAATCTTCAAGAAATGCCAATCACATCAGGGGCAACACTTCAGTCCGAACAAAGGAGAGTGAAAAACTCAAACCACCACGAGACTCCAAGATGAGAGAAGTCAAAATGAGAGAGTCTTATCGGTGAAAACCCGCACGGGCACCGTAAGGCGACAGTGAGTTGAGAGAAAGAAAGATCAAATGAGAGAGGCTTGTTGGCGAAAACCCTACGGGCGCTGCAAGTCGACTAAGGATCAAATCAAAGAAATGAAGTATTGAAGACCGGTTTCACAACAGAACTTTGCAACAAGAGTTGAACATCAACTTTGCTATACGGAGAAGGCCAAAAGTGCATGTCAAGGTCGCTAGACTCGGTATTCAAAATCCGTTACGTCATTCGTCTGTAGGTTTCTTGTTAGGAATAGTATTTTCCTTTCTCTTTATTCTTCACACTTTGTTTTACCCTCCTTCTTATCGAGTCAATCAGGTCATAACAAGTATAGAAATGATTTCAAAATTTGCCACCAAGCTTTCCAATTGCACAAGATAGGATTTAGCCAACACGACAATTGTCGTAGGTCAGGGAATGACAAGGCCAGTGATTTAAGCCCACAAGAGCAACATGTGCAATGAGGATCATGTAAAACACAAGGGTCGGCAAGGTGCCAACTCAGGGAAAATATAACAAATGGAAGTTTGGGGTTCGAACAGAGAGGGGGTATATCTTCTAAGAGTCAGTCAAGAAACACCCAAGGTTGTCAAGTGGAGTCATCAAAGGAATCGAGATCGAAGTTTGTGGGATTCGTCAAGAAAGGAACAATATACATACCTAAAGAGAGGTGGATTTTGAACAAAGAAGAAGTAAAAATGGATAGTCGGTGAACAGGCAAGGCACTCGAGTGGAAAGCAGTCGCCATTAAAGTTCAAGGCCACAACCAACCACCGCATTTAAACTAACATATTTTTATTTGCTTTGAAATAGGAGCACAGATGTTATTGGTCCGATAGAGCCAACAACTTCCAATGGGCATAGGCTCATTTTGGTTGCGATGCGTATCTTACCGTATTGGGCCGAGGCAAAGGGCAAATTTGCGCCAAATTGGCAGGGACCATTTGTAGTATCGCGGGTGTTGTCCAATGGGGCATTATATTTAACAGATATTGAAGGAAAGTGCATAGAGACTGCTATCAATTCAGATACGGTCAAAAGATACTATGTATGACTCCTTTTCAATTGTATGTTTTGTATTTTGTTGTGATTTTGGAATTGAAATGACGAAGGCATTTTATTCTCTATCCAAACACTTTATCCATTGACAACCCCCTTGAGCCTTAATGAATATATTCTTTCATATCCCTCTCTCGGAATCGCTTATAGCGCAATAAGATCGAAATTGACAAAAATGAAAAAAAAGAGAGAAAAAGACAAAAAAATCGGGAAAAAGTCAAAAGAAATCCATCTAACTAATGAAGTTGGATGAACTACGTCCGACTTGATCCCGAAAGGGTACGTAGGCAGCCTCTTTGAGGTTCAATCATAATAAAGAAAAAATCCAAAAATTCCCCACATATTGAAACTGGGGCAGAAGTTATGTTTAATAATTCCGAGAGTTGTAAATATCTTTGAACCCTCGTGAGATTTTAAGCCTTTGTACCTTTCTTTCTTAACCCATCCAAAAGCCACGTTACGGTCCAAAGAAAGACCTTCTGATCAATTCCGAAATGATAACGAATGCAATGAAGGAGGAGCGAAACATCGGACAACACCTGTGGTAAGAAAACAAAATACAAAAGGAAAAATGAGAAATAATGAAAAATGAGAGAGTCTCATCGGTGAAAACCTTAACCGACACTGTGAGACGACTGTGAGTTTGAGAGAAATAAAATGAGAGAGTCTTGTTAGTGAAAACCTTAACAGGCACTGCGAGGCGATTGTGGGATTGAGAGAATAAATGAGAGAGTTCTATTGGTGAAAACCTTTCGGGGCACCGTAGGGCGATCGTAAGGACTACCAGAAAAGAGAAAAGGTAACAAAAAACAGTATCGGTTTGGGCTGGAAACAATTTGGAGACAGAATAATGATTGGAACGAACTGGGTCAGAGTTTAAATACATGGCATGGTCAGCAGAATCAGCCGGCAAATACCCGGATAAGTTCTATCATCTCTCCAAAACGCCCTTACCTTTTTTTATTTTTCTGCATTTCATTGTTTACCTTTTGAGAGCTAACTACCAGCTCCTGATAACGAAAGCTGAAACAACACTGGGTCAGAAAGAAGGAAGAGTTGGGAAGGAAATAAGGAAGCTTGGCAAATATGGCCAAAGGAAAAGAAAACAAAACAAAAATGGAAAAAATGAGAAAATACAAAAAGAGTCTGCAAGGGATAAGCAGTTGAAAGCTACACAACATGAGAAAAGCAAAACGAAGAAAGCAATAAGAAGCAGGGACGGCAGATGCCAGTTGCCAGCAGTTTATATCTAATAAGTTCTGTTTCATGCAGGAACAAATTGTCACTAATCACTTTAAAGTGAATGTGACCAATGTGGAAAATAGAAAAACACCAAAAAGAGAAGTTCGCCAATAAGTGGAGAAATTCACAGGCAAGAGATAATTGGTAAAAGAAAATACCAAAAAGAGGAAGGTAACATCTTTTAAAATCCACTCCCTAGTCCTCAGGCTACGGGAATATTTTTCTGCATCGCATTGCACGTTTAATTTCTGTTAGGTGCCCACCTTCGAATACGGGAATATTTTTTTGCATCGCATTGCACGTTTAATTTCTGTTAGGTGCCCACCTTCGAATACGGGAATACTTTTCTGCATCGCATTGCACGTTTAATTTCTGTTAGGTGCCCACCTTCGAATACGGGAATGCTTTTCTGCATCGCATTGCACGTTTAAATTCTGTTAGGTGCCCACCTTCGAATACGGGAATACTTTTCTGCATCGCATCGCACGTTTAAATTCTGTTAGGTGCCCACCTTCGAATACGGGAATACTTTTCTGCATCGCATTGCACGTTTAATTTCTGTTAGGTGCCTACCTTCGAATACGGGAATATTTTTTTGCATCGCATTGCACGTTTAATTTCCGTTAGGTGCCCACCTTCGAATACGGGAATATTTTTTTTGCGCATCGCATTACACGTTTAATTTCTGTTAGGTGCCCACCTTCGAATACAGGAATATTTTTTTGCATCGCATTGCACGTTTAATTTCTGTTAGGTGCCTACCTTCGAATACGGGAATATTTTTTTGCATCGCATTGCACGTTTAATTTCCGTTAGGTGCCCACCTTCGAATACGGGAATATTTTTTTTGCGCATCGCATTACACGTTTAATTTCTGTTAGGTGCCCACCTTCGAATACAGGAATATTTTTTTGCATCGCATTGCACGTTTAATTTCTGTTAGGTTAGGTGCCCACCTTCGAATACGGGAATATTTTTCTGCATCGCATTGCACGTTTAATTTCCGTTAGGTGCCCACCTTCGAATACGGGAATACTTTTCTGCATCGCATTGCACGTTTAATTTCTGTTAGGTGCCCACCTTCGAATACGGGAATACTTTTCTGCATCGCATTGCACGTTTAATTTCTGTTAGGTGCCCACCTTCGAATACGGGAATACTTTTCTGCATCGCATTGCACGTTTAAATTCTGTTAGGTGCCCACCTTCGATTACGGGAATACTTTTCTGGATCGCATTGCACGTTTAATTTCTGTTAGGTGCCCACCTTCGAATACGGGAATATTTTTCGCATCGCATTGCACGTTTAATTTCTGTTAGGTGCCCACCTTCGAATACGGGAATACTTTTCGCATCGCATTGCACGTTTAAATTCCGTAGGTGCCCACCTTCGAATACGAGAATACTTTTCGCATCGCATTGCACGTTTAATTTCGTTAGGTGCCCACATTCGAATATGGGAATACTTTTCGCATCGCATTGCACGTTTAATTTCTTAGGTGCCCACCTTCGAATACGGAATATTTTTCTGCATCGCATTGCACGTTTAATTTCGTTAGGTGCCCACCTTCGAATACGGGAATACTTTTCGCATCGCATTGCACGTTTAATTTCGTTAGGTGCCCACCTTCGAATACGGAATACTTTTCTCGCATCGCATTGCACGTTTAATTTCGTTAGATGCCCACCTTCGAATACGGGAATACTTTTCGCATCGCATTGCACGTTTAAATTCGTTAGGTGCCCACCTTCGAATACGGGAATACTTTTCTGCATCGTATTGCACGTTTAATTTCTATTAGGTGCCCACCTTCGAATACGGGAATACTTTTCTGCGCATCGCATTGCACGTTTAATTTCGTTAGGCGCCCACCTTCAAATACGGGAATACTTTTCTGTATCGCATTGCACGTTTAAATTCTGTTAGGCGCAGAAAAAGAAAAAAAAAGTAGTTTGCTGTTTTGTTTTGAGCAGGTTCATCTCGAGAGCAAGAAGTACCATTGAAAATCAAAAAAAAGAAGAGGAAAACAAGAAAGAAAATTAACAAAAAAGGAGAGTCAGCATCTCTAAAAATCAAAGAAAAAAGAGAGAAGGAGAAGCAAACAAAAGCTAGGATAGGAATAACTGTAATTGTAGAATCATAGCTTAGAATAACTTCTTCATTTTACATTCCCCCAGGAGTAATAAGGAGGTCAGCAAGCAGTAACCGCAACAGCAGCAACAGTAACAGCAAAAAATCGCAGTTTCATTGGTAGTCCCAGCTACCAAAATTTTCTGAACTACATTGACCTGATTCCCTTTTAGCCAGGGATATGTAGGAAACCTCTTGAAGCAAAGGTTCGGTCAAAATTGTGAAAAAAAATGCTTCTCACGGATTGCTCAAATGGGCAAAAATCGCTCGTATCCGCTCACTTGTCTTTGCACAGAAACTCTTCGTGTTTACGCGCAAAGAGGGGCAGTTGTGAGCACGTGATTTTTGCCCTATATGAGAATTACTCCCAAAAATTCAAAATAAAAGAGTTTTGTGTTGTTTGCAATTGTTGTGAATTTAGTGTCATTTTTAAAAATAATGACAATATATATATATATATATATATATATATATATATATATATATATATATATATATATATATATATATATATATATATATATATATATATATATATATATCGCATTTGCATTTAGGATTTAATTCTACAATTAGGTGTAATTAATTTTATCTTACAAAAATGAAAATCACAAAAAATAGGCATCTTTTGCATTTTAGCCTTTAATGTCCAAATTGTGTGATTGTATTTTAATTACCATTTAAAATTAGGTGACAATTATTATTATGAGATTAGTATTTCAAGATAATTTTAGTTTTTATAAATTAATCTTAGTATTTTGGGCTTTATTAATTAGGAAGTTGAATAATGGAGAAGAACAAAATGGAAAAAATTTGGATTGGGCCATCTTGCAAATTAAGTTACAAGCCCAATCCTAAGAACCCTTACCCAACCCAAAACCCCTTGGCCCAAGAAGAAAATTTCAGATTTTTTTAGCAAAAAATAATCATAATTACATGACATAAAGTAGTGGGGGGCAAGCAAATCAAGGAAGAAAACAAGGAGAGGAAAACATGGATTAGTGGGTTTTCTTTAAATTAAAAAAATATTTTCTTTTTCATAAAAAATCTGAAAATTTTCGAAATTCTTGCCTATAAATAGAAGAGAGGATTTATGAAAAAAAGGGGAAAAAAGAGAGGAAAAATCGGAAGAGAAGAAAAATAAAAAAAATTCCCTGCTATAGTATACACGCGATATACACTCTGGATACAGAAGTATACACGGAAAAAATGCAATTTTTGAGAGTTTCTTTTGAGAAGTGAAAAGAGTTCAAAGCTAGAAAGCCAAAACAAAGAGAAAATCTGGAAATTATTTTTCTTTTCTATTTTTTACTGGTTTGTTTTTGTTTTTCTCCGTATTCCTGGGATTTTCGGGATTGAGGTGTTGAAGCTACTGCTGGTTGTTACTGTTGTTGTTGCTGTATTTTCACCGCCTTGTTGATTTGCCATTTTTCCATTTCTTTCAAAACCAGGTACATATCTCTTTCACTTGAAGCTGTAATGGTGAATTGTTGAAATAAAAAATGAAGATCTGGATCTGATTATTTGCTGTCCTGTAGTTTATGTTTAGTGTTGTTAGATTAGATTTGTAATTTATCTATTGAAGTATTCTGTAGTAGCTGAAAAACGAAAAACAAAAATATTGTAATAACTAGTAGTATAGTAGCAATAGTGTATCACATAGCTTAATTAGGTAATAGATCTTAAAACATGGGTTAGTTAATAATAATTTCAAAAAATCGGTTGGTTACTTACTCACAATAGATTCATAAGTCTTAATCACATATCATATGTCATTTACACATAGATAAGCTTAAAAATAGGAAATGTTAGATTAGATAGTGCTTTAATCATGTTTTAGGTTAATAATCTGGTGATAAAACAAGCCATATTGAAATCAGTAGCATAATTATAAATAGGTCTCTGAGTTATTTATTTACGGATATTGATACAATTTAATTAGAACCATCTTTGTAATGTAAAAATGCCTAGTACATAACGAAACTGGTAATGTATATATTCGTGAGTAGTTAATCGGTTAATTCGGATCCATAGTTAATTAGTTTAATCATTCTTTAAGTCCATTATGTAATCCGTCGCTTTCTCAAATTAGGTATTAACTGGTATTAACTTCAAAACGCTAGTGTAAGAGGAAGAAGTAGTTTGTTAGTTCTGATTTATGGTAATAAATAATTAATTTGTAGCTAATGTATGATATTGATTTCCTTCACTCGAATAAATAAAAGTGCTTTCCATTTCAAATGTGTATCTTTGTTCTGTTGCTTCAATTGTTTCCAATTTTATTTAGTTTGGGCCCAAGGCGTGTTATGGGCCTGAATCTCTGTATAATGCCAACTGGGCTGGCGATAGAATGCTCGAATCAGGTCTGGTTCTTTAAGAACCTGGACCTGTTTTTAATGTAGTAAATCCTTATTCTGGAAATCCAGGCCCCATTGAATAACAAAATTACGGGCCTGGAATGTTTAAATATTAGAAATCGATTAAGGAAAAAACAAATGTGGAAAACATAGCCAAATACTAGTATTGAATCCTTTAGTGAAAATTGGGATGAGCCACGCCCGAATAACAAACACCGGGGCCCCCATTTAGTAATAAGATAACATAGAAGAACCGGAGAGGCTAATAGCAAATTCCATAGCCTCTCCCCAAAGTTAAAAGCCGATAGACGTTATTTAGGGCGCGATGTTAATGTACTTTCCATTGAACGAGTGTGCACTTGGTGCGACTCAAATCCAAATCTCGGCAAAGCTGAAATACACCGAAAGTCATAGGCGTACTGGTTGCGGTATGACTCGAGGCGTGTTTTCGCGATGCCGCAAATTCTTTAAAATAATACCTAATGTAAAAAGCATTATATGTTGTTTAAAATCTAAAATTGAGTCAAACAAGAGTCGGGAACGACAATTGAGCGACCGTGCTAAAACCACGGAACCCGGGAATGCCTAACACCTTCTCCCGGGTTAACAGAGTTCCTTATCCGGATCTTTGCTTCGCAGACATTTTTAAGAGTCAAAATTCCTCGGATTCGGGATTAACCGGTGACTTGGGACACCATTATCATTCCCAAGTGGCGACTCTGATTAATCTCAATAAATCCCGAACCGATTGTCCTTTAATTGGAAAAACTCCTTCTCTTACGTTATTTTATCCGTTTCGGATATTTGAGCATCGGGGTATACCCTACGAGCGTATTTATATTTATGCTTACGTGGGGTAGTAAAAAGGGAGGTGTGATAGCCCCTGCGCCCCATTTTCCGCAGGAGCGAATACAACATAACCAGAACTCCTAAACCAGCAATTTCCATGTTTTTCTTCCCGTTTAGCCATCCGATAACACCCCGAGGCCCCCCAGGACCTCATCCAAACACACCAACGCATCCTAATACCTTATTCGAACTTGTTCCAATGATAAAAGCATGTCCTTAAACACAGAAAACATCGAATTAAAGCGGATTCAAGCCTAAGTTTTCATCTAAACTTCCAAAATCAACATTCAATTAAAAACCCGACCAAACGATGTCCGAATGACCTGAAAATTTGCGGACATATCCAAAATCACATAACGAATCTACAGAAATTGTCAGAATTCCATTCCAACCCCCAGATCAAAATCTCACCTATCGTTCGGATTTGCCAAAATTTCCAACTTCGGCATTTCAAGCCTAATTGAGCTACAGACCTCCAAAATACATTCCGAACGCGCTCCCAACCCCGAATTCACCTAACAGATCTAATGGAACCATCATATTTTAGTTCCGAGGTTGTCTTAACACTGTTCTGACTACGGGCCATTTTTCAATTATAAAGCTCCCATTTAGGGACTAAGTGTCCCAAAACACTCCAAATTCCAGAACCGACCCTCCTGGTAAACCACAATAGGGGAACAGTTAAATTGGGGATCGGGGCATAAATTTCAAAAACGGCCGGTTCGGTCGTTACATCTTCCCACACTTAAAAGATACATTCGTCCTCGAACGAGCAAAGAAAACATACCTGGAGTGGTGAAGAAATGAGGGTACTGGTTGCGCATATCCTGCTCGGTCTCCCAAGTCGCCTCCTTGACCGGCTGACCCCGCCACTGAACCTTTACTGAAGCGATGTTCTTTGATCTTAGCTTCCTGACTTGCCTGTCTAGAATGGCCACTGGCTCCTCAACATAAGACAGATCCTCGTCTAGCTGAACATAAGTGAAATCCAACACATGCAATGGGTCACCATGGTATCTCCGGAGCATAGAGACATGAAATACAGGGTGGACTCCGGCTAGGCTGGAGGTAAGGCCAACTCATAAGCAACCTCCCCAACACGCCTCAAAATCTCAAAAGGGCCAATAAATCTAGGACTCAGCTTCCCCTTCTTCCCAAACCTCACAATGCCCTTCATGGGCGAGACTCGAAGCAGAACCCGCTCACCAACCATAAAAGCCACATCGCGGACCTTCTCATCCGCATAACTCTTCTGCCTAGACTGGGCTGCACGAAGTCTGTCCTGAATCATCTTAACCTTGTCCATTACATCCTGGACCATATCAGTACCTAGCAGTCTGGCCTCGCCCTGCTCGAACCAACCCACGGGAGACCTGAACCTCCTACCATATAGAGCCTCATACGGTGCCATCTGAATACTGGACTGGTAGGTGTTGTTATAAGCAAACTCCGCCAGTGGCAAGAAATGATCCCATGAACCTCCAAACTCAATCACGCACGCACGGAGCATATCCTCCAAAATCCGAATAGTGCACTCGGACTGACCATCAGTCTGGGTGTGAAACGCTGTGCTCAACTCCACCCGAGTACCTAACTCCTACTGTACGGCTCTCCAAAACCGTGAAGTGAACTGAGTACCTCTATCTGAAATGATGGAAACTGGAATACCATGCAGCCGAACTATCTCCCTGATATAGATCTCCGCCAGTCGCTCCGATGAATAAGTAGTGCTCACCGGTATGAAATGGGCGGACTTGGTCAGCCGATCCACAATAACCCAAATGGAATCAAACTTCCTAACAGTCCGTGGAAGCCCAAATACAAAGTCCATGGTAATGCGCTCCCATTTCCACTCGGGAATCTCAATCTGCTGCATCAATCCACCCGGACGCTGATGCTCATACTTCACCTGCTGGCAGCTGAGGCATCTAGAAACATAATCAACTATATCCCTCTTCATCCGCCTCCACCAGTAATGCTGTCTCAAGTCCCGATACATCTTCGCGGCACCCGGATAGATGGAATACCGCGAGCTATGGGCCTCTTCTAGAATCAGCTCTCGAAGATCATCTACATTGGGCACACAAATACGCCCCTGCATCCTCATAACTCCATCATCCCCAATGGTAACATCACGAGCATCACTACGCCGAACTCTATCCGAGAGGACAAGCAAATGAGGGTCGTTGAATTGACGCTCCCTGATGCGGTCAAATAGAGAAGACCGAGAAACCACGCAAGCCAGAACCCGGCTGGGCTCCGAAAGATCCAGTCTAACAAACTGTCTGGCCAAGGCCTGAATATCCATCGCCATAGGCCTCTCCGAAGCTGGTAGATATGCCAAACTCCCAAACTCTCTGCCCGGTGACTCAAGACATCGGCAACCACATTAGCCTTGCCCGAATGATAGAGAATAGTAATATCATAGTCCTTCAGTAGTTCCAACCATCTTCTCTGACGCTTATTCAGGTCCTTCTGCTTAAGCAAGTATTGCAAGCTCTAGTGATATGTGTAGATCTCACAAGGAACCCCATACAAGTAATGACGCCAAATCTTCAAGTCGTGAACAATGGCAGCTAGCTCCAGATCATGAACAGGATAATTCTTCTCATGTACCTTCAGTTGTCTAGACGTGTAGGCAATCACCCTATCGTCCTGCATCAATACTGCATCGAGTCCAACTCATGAGGCATCACAATATACTGTATAGGACCCCGAACCTGTAACCAACATCAAGATAGGGGCCGAAGTCAAAACTGTCTTGAGCTTCTGAAAGCTCACCTCACACTCATCTGTCCACTGAAAAGGGGCACCCTTTTGGGTCAATCTGGTCACAGGAGCTGCGATCGAAGAGAACACCTCTACGAAACGACAGTAATAACCCGCCAAACGAAGGAAACTGCGAATCTCAGTAGCTGAGGAGGGTCTGGGCCAACTCTGCACGGCCTCCACCTTCCTTGGATCTACTCGAATACCATCGCTCGACACCACGTGGCCTAGAAATGCCACTGAACTCAGCCAGAATTCACATTTAGAGAACTTGGCATATAGTTGCCTCACCCTCAACGTCTGAAGCACTATCCTTAGATGCTGCTCGTGCTCTTCCCGACTCCAGGAATATACTAGAATATCATCAATGAAAACAATCACTAAAGAGTCCAAATATGGCCTAAACACACTATGCATCAAATGCATAAAGGCTGTTGGGGCATAAGTCAGCCCAAAAGACAACACGAGGAACTCGTAGTGACCATACCGTGTCCTGAAGGCAGTCTTCGGGATATCTGGCTCCCAAATCTTCAGCTGATGATAACTAGAGCGCAAATCAATCTTAGAGAACACATGTGCGCCCTGTAGCTGGTCAAACAAATCATCAATTCGAGGCAAAGGATAACAGTTCTTCACTGTAACTTTGTTCAACTGGCGATAGTCAATACACATACGCATAGAACCGTACTTTTTCTTCACAAACAACACAGGAGCACCCCAAGGTGAAACACTAGGTCGAATGAAACCCTTACCCAATAACTCATGCAACTGATCCTTCAACTCCTTCAACCCAGGAGGAGCCATATGGTACGGTGGAATAGTAATGGGCTGAATGCCCGACAATAAGTCAATAGCAAAATCAATATCTCTGTTGGGCGGCATGCCCGAAAGATCAGCTGGAAATACATTAGTAAAATCACGTACCACTGGAACGGAATCAATAGAAGGAGTGTCAATATTGACATCCCTCACATAAGCTAGATAAGCAGCACACCCCTTCTCAACCATACGCTGAGCTATGAGAAAGGAAATAACACGGCTGGGGTATGATCTAGTGTACCACTCCACTCAATACGTGGAATGCCTGGCATAGACAGCGTCATGGTCTTGGCATGAAAATCAAGAATAGCATAATGGGGCGACAACAAGTCCATGCCAGAATAATATCAAAATCGACCATCCCGAGCAATAACAGATCCGCTCTGGTCTCAAAACCACAAATGGTAACCA
Source organism: Nicotiana noctiflora (assembly GCA_032618575.1). Classification (NCBI taxonomy): domain Eukaryota; kingdom Viridiplantae; phylum Streptophyta; class Magnoliopsida; order Solanales; family Solanaceae; genus Nicotiana; species Nicotiana noctiflora. Next base: position 11,634 of record JASVEL010002081.1, on the reverse strand, counting down.
AACACGACCGGCACACACGGTCCACAACTAAAGAATCTCCCACCAGAGTGGAAACATAAATGGGGGCACTCAAAGGATCCCGAGGCACACCCAGATGTGAAGCAAAATAAGAGGACGCATATGAAAAAGTGGAACCAGGGTCGAATAGAACCGATGCCTCCCTGTGACTAACCAGAATAATACCTGTGATAACAGAATCAGATGCAACAACTGCAGCGCGATCAGGAGTAGCATAAAATCTAGCCCGACCCCTCTCTCGGGGACGGCCTCTGGTACTCTGATCACCGCCCCTGGCTGGCTGGGCAGGTGGAGTGGCAATTGGGGCTGGAATGATGGCCTGCTGACCTTGAGAACCACGCTGAGGCTGCGAAGGATGTGGAGGTGCTCCACTCTTACGCTTAGGGAACTCCCTAACTAGATGGCGAGTATCCCCACACTCAAAACAAGCTCTGGGAGGAAGCGGTGGCTGTGACTGACCGGCCTCACCCCCACTAGTCTGACCCCTGGAGGTACCCCTTGCAGGAGGCGCACTGGAAATAGGGGAGCATAATAAGGCTCCTGAGGTGCTGGAAGAGATGGAGTACTACCGGCTGCTGGCAATGCTGAATGAACCGGACGACCGGAATAACCCCTGCCAAAACGACCGGCTGCTAAAGTGCGGGCACCAGAGAAATGGCCCGACTCACGAGACCTCTTGGCCTCCCTCTCTCCCCGCTCTCTAGGGAGCATAATCTCGATCCTCCTGGCAATGCTCACTGCCTGCTGATAAGGTATTTACTTCTCCAACTCTCTGGCCATGTTGGACCGGATCGGCGGAAAAAGGCCCTCAATAAATCTCTGCACTCTCTCTCGGACCGTGGCTACCAAGGCCGGTGCATGCCTAGCTAGACGGGTGAAACTGATAGTATACTATGATACTGACATGGAGACCTGTCGTAACCGCTCAAACTCCAATCACCAAGAATCCCTAAGGCTCTGGGGAACAAACTCCCTCAAAAACAGATCTGAAAACTGCGTCCAGGTCAATGAAGTAGACTCCTCTGGACTATCCAACTCATACGTGTGCCACCAATCATAAGAGGCCCCACAAAACTGAAAAGCAGTGAAGGAAACCCCGCTGGTCTCCACAATTCCCATGGTACGAAGAATACGATGACACTTCTCCAGAAAACCCAATGCATCATCTGAAGCCAAACCACTGAACACTGGAGGGTCATATTTCTTGAACCTCTCCAATCTACGCTGCTCGTCCTCAGAGGCAGCTGGCCCACCTCCGGGCTGTGCTGGGGCGGCAGGAGGCATAACAATAATTTCTGGAACCTGCTCCACGGGCACTCGCTGCTCAGGTGTGGCGGCTGCGGGATTCTGGGCCCCTCCTCCGGCCTGAGATATAGCTGCAGTGAGAGGAAGTAACCCTGCCTGAGCTAAGGTAGTATACATGCTCATGAACTAGGCCAGGGTCTCCTGGAGTGCTGGAGTCGTAGTAGCTGTAGTCAGTGTACCAGGTGCCTGCGCTCCAACCTGATCCACCGGTGGTACCTCGGCGGCAGTGCGCGCGGGTGCTGTGGCTGCACCTTGGGCGCGTCCTCATCCTCTACCACGGCCCCGGCCTCCGACGGCGGCAACAGGGGGCGCGGGTGCTTGATCCTCGCGGGTAGCACGTGTCCTCACAATCTGTGAGAGAATAGAAAGCATAAGTTTATATTTGGTGCCAAAAATGTCACACGATAAGGAATCCAAAAGAAATGAAGAGTTTCCTAAACAGTTACTTAGCCTCCCGTAGATAAATACAGACGTCCCTATATCGATCAGCGAGACTCTAAGTAACCGGTCTATGTCCCGTGACTCCTATGAACCTAGATCTCTGATACCAACTTGTCACGACCCTAGTTCACCAATCATGAACCTGTCATGACGGCACCCAATCCCCGTGACTAGGTAAGCCTAACACGTTGCGGAATATACAAGTTTATGAACATTAAACAAGAAATAGCGGAAAAATGATATAAATAGGAATGTAATCTGTGCCGCTTGGCACATACACTCGTCAAACACACTGTATAACATACCACCAAGACCCGGAATCCCACGAGTAAGACAGACTAAAAGGGGAAATACAACTGTGGCTCTATATATCAAGAGTATCTAAAACAACGAAATGAGGGAAAAACATCTACTAATACTATCGGAATAGAAGGAGGGCCTCCGGATCCGCGGACGTAGCAGATCGTACCTCGAGGTCTCCAAATGTACTGCTGAATCTCCTAGTATGAGCTTGTCCTGATGTACCTGGATCTGCACAACAAAAGTGTGCAGAAGAGTAGCATGAGTACATCACGGCGGTACTCAGTAAGTGCCAAGCCTAACCTCGATGGAGTAGTGACGAGGAAGGTCAGGGCCCTACTGAGAGAAACAACAATATAATAATCAACAATAATAAACAGGAATATGTGAGAATAAATCTGAAGTAACAATAATATGGTAATTACTACGACAGACTACGAATAACCAACTACAAGTAACAAACTCAACAAAACTCAAACCAACAAGTCCAGGACCTTTGGGAATTGAACCCACAGTCCTACTCTATAATCAACAATCCAGGAGCTATGGGAATTTACCCGCAGTCCCAATAACAGTATCTGTGGGTCTCCGGGAATCGAACCCGCAGCCTATGTCTCAATACCTCAGGATGTGTCTCAATGATCTTAGGATCTCCGGGAATTGAACCCGCAGTCCATATTTCAATAATATATCAATAAACTCCGGGTTTCCGAGAATCGAACTTGCAGCCCTTGGATCTACGGGAATCGAACCCACAGTCCACAAACAATACCACTCGGGGTCTCTGGGAATCGAACCCACAGCCCTGGGATCTCCGGAAATCGAACCCGCAGTCCACCAACGCAACAGATAAAGAAAACGCACAGAGAAAATATAATATGCTTAACTACAACTTCACTAAGAACTAGAGCCAACAATTATCAAGAAGTTCAAGTAAGACAATTAGGCAATTAGACAGATAAGTCCTATCTAAGCATGCTTTCCTAACGAATACCAGGTAAATGTCACAATTTGATCAACTAAGAACAGGAATATCATGAATTGGACAATTCAGTAAAGTGAGTTACAACAACCAGCGCATGTACACGCCCGTCACCTCACGTACAATGCATTTAAACTATCACATAACATCCTAGGGGTAAAGGTTCCCCCACACGAGGTTAGACACGCCACTTACATCGACTCCGGTACAAAACCGCTAAGAGACAACTCTCTTGCCGCGAGTGTTGGCCTCCACATGTGTAGTATCTGATAAAAATCCATAGAATTACATCAAAATAGGCCAATTGGGCATTACCCAATCGAAACAATTCAAAATACACCAAAACCCACAAGTTGCCAAAACCCGACTTTTAGTACGCTTCTCAAAAAATTATGAAAGTTATATATTTGTGACCCTCGTCTCAATACGAGTCTAAGCATATAAAATTTACCAAATTCGGACTCCATTTACCCAACCCTTGATTTTCTAAAATCCAAGCCTAGGGTGAAAACCCCCATGATATACCCCAAATTCCTCCAATTTCATGAAAAAATTGCATAATTTATCAATACAAATCCATAAATTGAGTCCATAGTTGATTACCTGAAGAAACCCCTTGAATTTCCCTTCAAAATCGCCCATATCACCCCTTAAGCCGAGCCCTCAATGTTTTGAAATGTTTCTGAAATTTCTAACTTCTGATATAATTACCCTCTGCAAGTTTCACTTCTGCGGACACTTTCCGCCTCTGCGATACCACTTCCGTGACCATTTGGTCGCTTCTGCGAACCCCAGGCCTAACTGGCCCATTCTGCTTCTGCGAACCTAGGGACGCTTCAGCGCGTCCGCTCCTGCGGAAACACTTGCGCCCCTGTGGAACTTCCCATTTCTGCGAATAACAGTCCGCTTCTGCGGACTCGCCTAAGCGAACAACTATCCGCTTCTGTGGATTTCCCCAATTTTGCTTCCTGACCGCTTCTGCGGTCTCACTCTCGCACCCGCGATGCCGCTTCAGCGGACAACGGTCCGCCCCTGCGAATCAACCCACCTCAGCGCTCCCTTTTCCGCTCCTGCGGACTCGCCCCTGCGCCCCATTTTCCGCAGGAGCAAAAACAACAGAACCAGAACTCCTAAACCTGCAATTTCCATGTTTTTCTTCCTGTTTAATCATCCGATAACACCCCGAGGCCCCCGGGACCTCATCCAAACACACCAACTCATCCTACTACCTTATTCAAACTTGTTCCAATGATAAAAACATGTCCTTTAACACAGAAAACATCAAATTATAGCGGATTCAAGCCTAAGTTTTCATCTAAACTTCCAAAATCAACATTCAATCAAAAACCCGACCAAACGACGTCAGAATGACCTGAAAATTTGCGGACATATCCAAAATCACATAATGAAGCTACAAAAATTGTCGAAATTCCATTCCGACCCCTACATCAAAATCTCACCTATCGTTCGGATTCGCCAAAATTTCCAACTTCGGCATTTCAAGCCTAATTGAGCTACATACCTCCAAAATACATTCCGAACGTGCTCCCAACCCCAAATTCACCTAACAGAGCTAATGGAACCATCAGATTTCCGTTCCGAGGTCGTCTTAACACTGTTCCAACTATGGGCTATTTTTCCAACTATAAAGCTCCTATTTAGGGACTAACTATCCTAAAACACTCCAAATTCTAGAACCGACCCACCCGGCAAACCACAATAGCAGAAAAAAGCTTAGGGGAACAGTTAAATTGGGGATCGGGGCGTAAATTTCAAAAACGACCGGCCAGGTCGTTACATATTTTTAACAATAGTCTTCTTCCTAATGATATTCATTAAGAAAATAGTGTTAAACTTAGCTTCTACAGTTACTTACCGGCATGTTTAAACCACATCTTCAGAGCCATGCCGGTAAGTAACTGTAGAAGCTAAGTTTAACACTATTTTCTTAATGAATATCACTAGGAAGAAGACTACTGTTAAAACAGTAGGAAAGAGGAGTATGAAATGCCCCAACAATTAGACCTTCTTAATAAATGGACTATACCACTAGTCAAACCTAAGGTAATATACCAATTAGGTACTTTTGAAAAGATAGGATTAAACAGGTAGTTAAAACTACTGAAAAAACTATCACAGTAGATAGTGATCATGCTACTTTTAGATTATTATCCGAAAGTGATTTTGCCCCTTATAGGGATTCACATAGATTCATACATATTGGTTTAATACAAGTTGCCTTCAAGCCACTTACTTTAAGAGGCTTACCTGAAAGTTTTATTGCAACTCTCAGAGATGGCAGAAACTAGAACTGGAAAAAGTCTCGGATAGGGACTGTGCAAACCAGTTTGGCTTATGGCCCTGTTTATTTTAATGCTTATCCTAATTTATAGATTTTTCTTAATGGTGAGAACTCCTTAAATGCTTTAATACTTAGCATTAAATTACATGGTTATGCTTATTTGCCTGGTACAGAAGTAATATGTATCTGTTATAGGATTTATTTCAAACCTTTATATACTTTAAATCCGATGTGCAAAATTATGGATTTCAAAAATGAAACTATTCTTATAGAAACCAACTTTGGTAAATCCGAAGTAACTACCAGAAGACCTATCAAATGGGATGAAATTGATTTCCCAAAAGAATGGGTCATAGAGGAAGCAGTTGCCCCTCGAAATACTGGTAATACTGAGGTAACAGAAATTGAACAGACCTCAGATGGCACAGTAAAATTAGGTTCAATGAACCTATTCAGGCTGATAATATCAATTTATCATCTAGATTGACTAGATCAAATTCTTCTTATATTTCTCCGATTGATTATGTGGTAGATTTTCCATCTAGAGCTTCCACGTCTCAAATTAGAGAAAATAATATAATTGATAGTATAAAAATTGGTCAAGATAATATCGTCAAGATTAATTCAGATCTTGAACCCACTCCATCCGAAATGGATTTTTCCAATGGTGTTAATGATGTCTGAAATCCAAATAGATTTTAGTCTGGGTTCACCGGCAAGAAAGCTGATTTTAGAAGAATTTCTAAAACCCAGATGGGCTGTTTTCAGAAAATGGTTTCGTGAAAACATGACTAGTGAATTAATACAATTCTTTAGAAATGATTTTTATACAGATATTAACAAAAAGAACAAAATTATTCCTGTTGCTCCCTGGTTCATGTCTAAACATGTTTATAACTATATTTCTGTTCTATAAAGAGATTATATGCTTACTAGTGGGAAAACCACTAAATAAGTTTTTCCACCCCAACAATCTTTTCAAATGGGGGAAAAGGATAAACTTGTTTATTTTACTGCATTTTAAAAATTATTGGAAAGTGATGTGGCAACAATTACTGCCAAAAACCTGAATACTATGCTTACTCAGAATAATTATACTAATATGTATGTTAGTATTTTGGGAGAACAGGTTATTACAATACAAGAGAAATTGGACAAGCTTATAGCAGAAGTCTAAAAGATTTCTCATAAAGGGGATAAAGGTAAAGAGCAAATAGCTACTACCAGCATCCAACCTCCACCGGAGGTAAAAGACTTTAAAACTAAAAGTTTTAATGATCTGGAAGAACTTCTTACTAAGAAGTTTGGAGAGTTTAAGGCTAGTCCTTTAACTCTAGAGCATAAACCTGACAAAGGTAAGAGAATTCAGGTAAATGATGAGATTAATAAAATCTCTGAAAAATATGCTCGCAAACCTTACCAAAGGATGTTCTACCATCCTAGACCAACCCCTCAGGATGTTCTTTTAGAAGAACTTGATAATGACCATTACCACTAAGGTTATAGTGGGTCTGATATCTATGAGTGAAATATAGATGGTCTTGCTGAAAGACAAAACTATACCATGGTACATAGAATGCTTATGTACAGTACTATCTGCAAAGTTAATAATAATGCAGATAAAGTAATAGCAGAAATTCTTATTGATGGATTTACTGGTCAGCTTAAAGGCTGGTGGGTTAATTATCTCACTAAAGACCAAAGTAATGAAATCATGAAAGCGAACAAGGTCGAGGGACATAAGACTGTTCAAAATGCAGTCTATTCATTAGTTCTTAATATTATAGAACACTTTTCTGGGAGATGGTCTGATAATAGTGAAACTATTAGGACTATGCTTCAGAATTTGAGGTGTCCAACCCTCACATCTTTTAGATGGTGTAAAGATGTTTTCTTATCCCGAGTAATGGAATTACTACAGAGTAATAGTACTCATTGGAAGGCTAAATTCATAGATGGTCTTTCTCCCTTATTTACTGAAAGGATTCGAAAAGTCCTTAGAGGCACAGGGATGAGTATAGCTTATTGTGACAACCCAAATGGTCATCACCTGTTTTCCTCACTTGTTCCGCACATCCGAGGCCTTAAAAACCTCATTCTATGTTGGCTCGATTTATGTGCATGATTCGGGCGTGTAGCCGTGTGACGAACCGGCCCGTCGTCACGGGAATTACCACCCTGTTATCTTGCATTTATGTGTTTATTGCTTTTACATTAGTGTTAGAGTCTATCGGGTGAATTAGGAGAGATTTGGATTGAAAATGAGGCATATAGCCTTCTTGAAAGAAGCTTGAATGTGAAAAGTTAACCTGGAGTTGACTATTTAGTTAGAAGGCTCGGAATCGGATTCTAATGATTTTATTAGTTCCGGGAGGTGATTTGTGACTTGGGGGAGCAACCGGAATTGAATTTGGAGGTCCGGTGTAAAAATAGGCTTGAATTGGCTAAGGTTGAATTTTGGCGAAATCCGAATGGTAGGTGAGATTTTGATCCGGGGTTCGGAATGGAATTCCGACAATTTCTGTAGCTTCGTCATGTGATTTTGGATATGTCAACAAAATTTCGGGTCATTCGGACGTCGTTTGGTCGGGTTTTTGATTGAATTTTAGTTTCGGAAGTTTTGAAGAAAACTTAGGCTTGAATCCGTATGTAAATGGTGATTTTGATGTTTAGGATGGTGTTTTTATGATTGGAACAAGTTCGTATCGTGTTTTGGAGTATGTTGGTTGTTTTCGTTGGGGTCCCGGGGGCCTCGGGGTGAATCCGGACCATCATCCGGCATTTTGAAACAATGAAAATCTGCAGAAAATTGCAGATCACTGTGCAGAAGGCTAAGCGGCAGGGTGTTCGAAGTGGAGGCTTGCATCAGGAGTCTTGTGTGATAAGATAGTGCCACAGAAACTCAAGGGGAAGTTTTATAGAGCTGTGGTTAGACCTGCCATGCTGTATGGGACGGAGTGTTGGCCGGTGAAGAAATCTCATGTTGAGAGGATGATGGTTGCGGAGATGAGGATGCTTAGGTGGATGTGCGGGCTCACCAGGTTAGATAAGATTAGGAATGAAGTTATTCGGGAGAAGGTGGGGGTGGCCCCAGTGGATGAGAAGATGCGAGAGGAAAGACTTCGGTGGTTCGGGCATGTGCGGAGGAGAAGCCCCGACGCCCTGGTGAAGAGTTGTGAGCGGCTAGCGGTGGTCGGTGTGAGGCGAGGTAGAGGGAGGCCTAAGAGATACCGGGGAGAGGTAATTAGACAGGACATGGCCAGGATGCGGATTTCCGAGGACATGACCCTTGATAGGAAAGTCCGGAGGTCTAGTATCAGGGTTGTAGGATAGGGGCTTCTAGATTTTTCATACTCCTTTCCCGGGATGTGAGGCGTGGTAGGGCCGCCCATAGATGATTAGTTTGTGTTCTCTTTTGGTAGTCATTTCGGGTAGTTACTGTTTTGATATCTTTGCATGTCTGTTTATTTATGGTACATATGCATCTTATGTTTAGGTAATTTTTATGAGATGTATGCTGGAGTAACTAATGCGGTTTTTGTTTTTGTTTTTGTTTTTGTTTTTGTTTGCCTTTTTTCATGCGCCGAGGGTCGATTGGAAACAGCCTCTCTGCCCTTTCGGGTAGAGGTAAGGCCTGTCTACATATTACCCTCCCCAGACCTTACCTTGTAGGAATATACTGGGTTGTTGTTGTTGTTCTTTTGCTGTTTTGCTCCATTAGCACATACATATCCATCATTTGCATGAGCAAGACTCTCAAGATTATTTCTTTGCCTAGTGTTCTACGAAAATATTGGCATGTTACTGGTTCGGCATTTGCAAGAGCTAGCTTCTCAAGTTGATGTCCTTTTTTCCGTGGGTTCTACAATGATAATTTGACTAATATTAGTGTGACTATAGGATATCTCTTCTCCCGGTTTTTGACAGGTGAATATACCCTTCTTTTTCATGAGCAAGTTTGGCTGATAGCTTCCTTGTAACAGTGATCTCTCATTGCATAAACACATTCTCCACATATTTTTTTTGTATTCTATACTGTGATGAACTCAAACATGTAAGATATCATCAAATGTTAGCAATCCTCAAGGAAAACAAAACAGAAAAAATAACCCGGTGCACTAAGCTCCCGCTATGTGCTGGTTCGGGAAAAAGGTGGACCACTAGTCACATGGCAACAACTTTACCAGTTACGCCAAAGCATTTCTACGTGTCCACGGCTTGAACCCGTGACCTCATAGTCACATAGCAACTTTAGCAGTTACACCAAGGATCCCCTCTTGAATTATTATTAAAGAAATGTGCAAATGTATGGTATCTGATATGATATATTGGGAGGCCCTGAGATTATCTAATATTAGCAAGCATATTCCCGAAAAAAGAAAGCTACAATGTGGGAACAAGAATACTGGGAAGCTGTAATATGTTAACAAGAGTTAATCAATCAATTACACCATAATCCCGAACTAGAATGAATATGATTCATCCAATTGCTTTCATCACAATAAATGAAGGCTTTACACTAGTGTTCACTGTTCTAAATATCTGCAACTGAATAAACTGATTGCTGCATTCACTATATAGATACAATCTCAAGAAGACAAACACACACAATAATCTGCAGAGGGACAGGGTTTCCAATAATCTCACCAGCAATGAACTCTTTTTTGAAATTATAATCTATAAAAAGAGTTATTTTTATTAAAAACTTTTGTGTGACAAAATATTGTAGTTTTTCTAAAAATTCTTCTTCAGGAAAATCAATGGACGCAAGTAAAGTACTAGCAGTATTTTCTTCTGAAGAACTTGGAGCTGTGTTTAGCTCAGTAATTTTCTCATTGGAAGTTTAAGTAATTACTTCAGAGTTTTCTAATAAAAAAACACTTTCATCCAAAGCTATATGAGAAGCTTTTAATTCCGAGATTTGTTTCTTGAGATAAGTTATCTCTGTACTCAAATCTTGGACTGTAGCTGGTCTATCCAGTTGGGGCTTGTTTTTCACCATTCGTTGAATTGCAGACATGGTGTAAGGTCTTGATGGGGATGGAATGTCATCCACTTTTGATTCTTCCTTTATATTAGTAGGAAGTTTATCAATGATTTATGACCTTAATTCAGGGTCTTTGATAACCCTTAACAACTCTATTATGTTGTCGTTAGTCAAAACGTTAAGTTCCAAGTCTTTAAACTGGGAATAAATATTGGAGAGTTCATCATTAGGAACACAACATTGGTTGGAGCATTGTCCCTTATTATAAAACTCTTGGTCATCTTCAGAAGATGAAATATAATCTTCTTCTTGAAGCACTTTCAAGTCTTCACGGGTTGAAGACTCATGACCTGATTCATAATCCGAATTCTCTGGAGAAGAATTTAGGAGAATCTTATAAAGAGAATCTTTAATATTCTCATCTAGATCAAGTTCTTTACTTTTTTCCTTGATCCTGCAATCTCTTGCATAATGGCCTACTCGTCCACATTTGTAGCAGGCTTGAGGGTTTTTTACTTTAACAAAACCCTTTCTGGCTTTATGAAAAGTCTTCCTTCTTTGGGTCTTATCACGCCTTTTTTCAAGAGAACCCTTTCTCCTTCTAAAGTCCTTATTATTATGAGACTTCTTCCTTTTTGAAGGAATATCAATGGCGAACTGTTCACATAATTCGCCTAATTGTTGTCTCTTAGTGAGACGATGTTTCTTAATTTCTTGGCTTAGCTTTATTTCATTACAAAGAGTTAAACCTTCCTGAGTGCATACACTTATAAGTTTACCATATGAGCAAGCATCATAAGCTATACTCATCCCTGTGTCTCTAAGGACTTTTCGAATCCTTTCAGCAAATAAGGGAGGAAGACCATCTATGAATTTAGCCTTCCAATGAGTACTATTACTCTCTGGTAATTCCATTACTCGGGATAAGAAAACATGTTTATACCATCTAAAAGATGTGAGGGTTGGACACCTCAAATTCTGAAGCATAGTCCTAATAGTTTCACTATTATCAGACTATCTCCCAGAAAAATGTTCTATAATATTAAGAACTAATGAATAGATTGCATATTGAACTGTCTTATCTCCCTCGACTTTGGTCATTTTCATGATTTCATTACGTTGGTCTTGAGTGAGATAATTATCCCACCGGCCTTTAAGCTGACCAATGAATCCAGCAATAAGCATTTCTGCTATTGATTTATCTGCATTATTATTAACTTTGCAGATAGTACTGTACATCAGCATCCTATGTACCATGGTATAGATTTGTCTTTCAGCAAGACCGTCTATATTCTACTC